>OU426857.1:3408953-3413953 GCA_911387685.1 Dolichovespula media | reverse complement strand
AAAAAAGGAGTAATAAGATGACCGAATGCATGAACGAGAAGAAGAGGAGGAGGAGGAGGAGGAGGAGGAAGAGGAAGAAGAAGAAGAAGAAGAAGAAGAAGATGAAGATGAAGAAGGAGAAGAAGAAGGAGAGAGAGAAAAGGAAAGGAAAGGAAGAGGAGGAAGAAGAGGAGAAGATCAGGCGTGTTCAACGTCGCGATCTCGGTTCGTTCACTTTCGTGCTCGCCAAGACGTTCTCGTTCGATTCTCACGAGGTTGTCGAGAGTTCGCGATCGATTCGCTCGCCATGCCAGAAGACCCTAGACCACGTCCGTGCGTGTCATACAAGCACGTGAGATGCATTTTCGAAGAGAGTACCGGAGTCGAAAGAATAGGGCCGCGAAGTGGCTCACCGTCCGTCGCCGTCCGGCCATTCCATTCCATTCCATTTGAATCCATTCCATTCTATTCGATCGGAGCTCCTTTATTTTGTATTATTTTTTTATTTTTATTTTTTACCTATTCTTAGCTCATCATTATTTCTATATCACGGTATTTTAAGTGACATTTCAAATGACATTTTGATAGGCTCCTAATTATTCTCGATTACGAGGATTAAATTAAAACGTTGTACGTTCGAATATTCCTCAATAAATATCGTTAATTATATCGTTCATTATTTCGAAGTAATTATTGTTAAAGTCTTTATATACCTATCCTCGTTGTCTATCGAACGTTTTCTATGTACATTCGATAGTACAGTTTTTACCTACGCGTACGCGTATATATATATATATTGGGTCGTATATTTTTTTACCCGCTCCATGGTACAATCTAGAAAAATATATGCTTATAGGGTACAAGAATACCGATGTCCTTAAAAAATTTCATAAAAACATTTTTAACTTTTAAACCATTCAAAGTATGCCATAAAAGTTTGTCGCGTCGTAAAAAACAAAGAAAATATTTAGGCGACCTCCTTTAGCTGAGACACCCTGTATATCGGGTCGTCCGGAAAAATTCGTGCCGATTTCGTACACTCGTGAGATTTAAATTTTTCGTATACATTTATTAAATTATTATTGTCATCGTTATTAGAATATTATCGGCACGAATTTTCTGGACGACCCAATATATATTGTATATATATTTATATATATATATATATATATATATATATATATATATATGTACGTCGAACGAGAGCGGATGGACGCTTCTCCCGAGGCATTTCAAACTCGCACGGTCGTCGTCGAGGCCGATCGTGACTTCTTTCCCGTTTTTTGCGGAGTGCAACGAACGTACGGTATCCTATTGTTCCAACTCGCGAGCCCTCGGACTTTCCGTCTTCCCTTCCTCGCACTCGTCGATCCATGGATCGATATGATCGAGACGATAATCAGAAATTTAATACGACGATTCTCAATGGATCCATATACTCGAGTAACCGCGTAGATTCCATTGATAAAACGAACTTTATCATATCTTGTTACTTAAAACTTAACGATCACGTTGTATAACGTTTATTTATAAACGTTGCCTGTAATGATTTTTCCATATAGAAACGACCAATCATCTCACGCGAACGTCGTAACAATTTTCTTTTTTCCAATGCTCCTTCGATTCAAACTCTTACAGTCCGAAATTATTAATTGTAATATATTTCTACATGCGTGCGTATTTTTATATGTATATGTTTTAATTCTTTTTTGTTTCTTTTCGTTTCTAAAAATAAAAAAAGACAAACAAAAATATATTCCCTTCGTTCGCGAAACACTTACGCGCATACTTGCTACGATCGAAACGTACATATATAATATATTCGACCGATCTCAAATACAGGATGATAATTAAGGAACTTGTTTCGATTGTATTGCGATCGGCGCGAAATCGATCTCGCGTGATCGATTCGATCGATCTTCTTGATCGGTCGACGAAACGTACGAGCAGCATACGTTCGAGACGATCGGTTGGAAACGTCATGGTCGTTATCGCGATTTAAGAAGAAAAAAAAAAAAAGAAAATATCGTTATAGCGGTGCGACGTCGTAAAGAAGAGTGGCTCGTAAAATTTTCGTTGACATTTTTTGTTTCCGGAAGAAAACAAAAAAAAAAAAAAAATGAAGAAAAACAAAAATGTAACGAATCTTCTCCAAAGTCTTGCGATAAATCTTCCATGTGTTATAACAAGATTAAGACAATTGTTACGGTCAATCGAGGTTTCGCAAAGGTAATTAAATAAAATTCTTAGCGTCGTTGTCTCGTTCGAGAAAAAGTAGGTGAAGTGCTATGGGGAGTGGTTGGAGGGGTAGGGTGGGAGGAAGGAGGTGGTGGTGAAAGAAGAAAGGAAAGGTAAGAGAGAGAATCTTTCGGAACTTTTCTAATTGATTATCGATCTATCTTCGTTAATATCTTAAGAATTTATCGAATTATTCGAAACACGTGAGCGCATCATCTCTCGATTTAGTTATTGTACGATCGTGCGCGACGCGCGGCCCCCTTTTCCCATATTGGTACGTGAAAATTTCAAAAGGCAGCGTCTATATATATATATATCTCCCTCTATCTTTCTACCTATCTATCTCTCTATCTCTCTCTTACACACAGACGTGACAAGTTTTAGCATGGGACATTCTCGAACTAATCTACGCCATAATTTTTGCGCTTTATTCTTGCGAATCGCATGCACTAGAAAAAGTTTTCTTATCGCTCGTTTAGAAAATTATGGACCCTTCTAGCGATCAGATATATATATATACAGAGAGAGAGAGAGAGAGAGAGAGAGAGAACGTCTTATTTTATACGTAATAAAGTCTCCTAACGTTTTCACGGGTCGAGAAGAGAGGAATGCTATACAAAGAGAGAGAGAGAGAGAGAGAGAGAGAGAGGATGAGTACGAAGGAACAAAAGAGAGAAAGAGAGATAGATAGAGAGTGAGAGAAAGAGAGAGGAGAAAGAAGACAAGGAAGAAAGATGGTGATCATAGATATTATTCTTCTTAGATGCATCGTAACCTTTGAACTTTATTTACAAAAGTTGTCTGTAAGTAAGATAATCGCATCTACCGATTGAATTTTGTATTGTTCGTTATAATTTTATCGACCACGTCGGTAATTATTTATAAAAAATTTTCTATGACTACGAGTTAACTTATTTAGGTTAGTTTTCAAGTCACTCGAATTAATTATAACCTAGCGTTCGTTTTTAACGTCGTGCATCGCAATGGTTGCTAGATTTAAAAAAAAAAAAAAAGAAAAAAGAAGATGAAAAGAAAAGAAAAAGAATGAGATTTGCAAAAAATAATAAAAATTGACATACACAATATAAATAAAAATTGACGTCGTTCGTCTGTAATCGCCATTTTAATTCGCCAATTAAAAGCTTCGTTTCTAATAATGAAAACAGAAATAAATAAATAAATAAATAAATAAATGAATGATTGAATGAATGAATAAAAACAAATAAGAAATACATTGTATGCGAGGTAAATAAAATTATAGCGTGATATCTTGGCGAGGTCGGGAGGTATTAAATAATTCATTTGCTAGTCGAAGCGCAACCGATTTTATTCTCTTGCAGGTTTTTTGCATATTTCGTTGTTGTTATTTTTTTTTTCTTTTTTTATTAGGGATGTCGTAGGTGTTGTTCCAGAAATAGTTTCGTATATTTAGGACGGTACTCTAAAAAAAAAAAAAAAAAAAAAGAAAGAAAAGAGAGAAAGTATATACATGCACGATTGAGTTCAAATACATCTCTCGAGTACTTTAATAATAATATCGCGAAGGTAAGGTACACACATTCCTTTCGGGATTTTATACTTCCGTCTATTTTAATTGGAATTCCATCGATGTTATACACGTTCAATTCGAGAGAGAGAGAGAGAGAGAGAGAGAGAGAGAGAGAGAGAGGTGGATAAATAAATAGATAGATAGAATCTTCTCGGCTGGGGAATTATTGGCTGACCTTTGACACCTCTCCCCCGTCCCCCACCCTTTCACCTCGTCATTTAACATTGTCAATACCACCGATCGTAGTTTTATTTTTTCTCTAACTTTCGACGAAAAAAATTCGACGAGAGAACTATGCGCGTTGACGGTTAAATTATAGATGAACGTGACCGTGTCCGTCGAACGTGTGGGAAGTTTTTTTCTTTCTCTCTTTTTTTTTTTTTCTGTATTCAGGTCGAAAGGTCGAAAGAAAATCTTTGGTATTAGACGGATGCAATATGAGTTGGGGATGACGACACGTTGGGAAGTTTGATCGTGAGAGAAGGTGATCGAGGCTACTACCCGCTGAGCCATTCAAAGTACGCCGAATCAACGACTACGACGACGAAGACGAGGACGACGACAGGGTCTTGCATTCTTACGCTTTTAATCTAGTTCTCTAAGCGGATCGAAGTAACTAACCGGCGCTACGCGTCATATCCCACACCAAAACGGATCTCTTGAGAATTATTGGTGCGAATCAATGGGGTTGCACTTTGTAAGAAAGACTATAATATATAAAACATACATACATACATATATATATATATATATATATATATATATATATATATATATATCATACATACATACATACAGACACACACACACACACACACACACATGTAGATAACAGACATCTTCCTTATACCATCTCTCTCTCTCTCTCTCTCTCTCTCTCTCTCTCTCTCTCTCTCTTTCTATCTTTCTCTTCATCTTTCTTTCTCTTTCTTTATATTGCAAGAGTAAGAGAAAAAGGAGATACAAACTTTCGCGCAGAAACGCTTTCCCTCGTCGATAGAGGAAGGACGATCGATGTCAAGGCCGTTCGCTGACGAATCTTTAACTGGGTGGAAGAAGTCATCCATTCGCGCTACGAATAAGGCAATCCCAAGGTGCTCACCTGAATAAACTCTCTTCTTCATGTACGTACGTACGTACGTACGTATGTATCTACCTAACAGACGTCTTACATGGATCCGACACCGGTCTCTACCCGTGTATTTATGTGGGTACCTCGTACATATCATCTAAA
>OU426857.1:3341453-3403953 GCA_911387685.1 Dolichovespula media | reverse complement strand
TCATACTCCGAGGAATGACATCTGGTTTGAGCGGAAGTTAGTTAACAAAAAGAAAAAGGAAAAATAAATAAAAAATAAATAAATAAAAAAAAGGCAGAGGATTTAACGAGTGTTACAGCACCTCTTGGAAATGCTCCGAAAGAGGGATAGAGGGAAGATAGGAATGATAGAAAGAGATAAAATATTCTTCTTCTTCTTCTTCTTCAACTTCTTCTTCTCTCTTTCATAGGATGAGAGAGTTATGCGCGAGATCGTACGGTGTTGTCCATGCTATTCAATGCTGTGCTATGCTGTTCCGTTTCGTTCCATTCCATTCCGTTCCGTTCCGTTCCATTCCGTACTGTTCCGTTCCGTTCTGTTCTGATGTTACTCAGGTGGTTACGGCGGATGCTGTAGTTTCTTGCGATTGCAGTAGTAGGGTAGAAGCTATAGCTAAATCTTAGAGGAGCTTCTCGGAGGTTAGTCCGTTCCTTCCAAAGACATTCCTCTTACCCTCCGTGCGTAACTCGCACCTGCTGACTAACTAGTCGAACCTGATTAAACTCTGGCCCCTGTATGTGTCGTATGAAAGTCTGGCCTGTGTTTCTCCTTGGCCTTCTCTCTCTCTCTCTCTCTCTCTCTCTCTCTCTCTTTCATCACCGTCGCCATCACCAACCCCCCACCTACCCCCTCTCCAAGTACTCCTTCGATCCTCTCATCTCTTCCGACCCCTCTCTACTCCATCTTTCTCGTTCTCTCTCTCTCTCTCTCTCTCTCTCTCTCTCTCTTACACTTTTTATACTCTTTTTCTTCTCTATCTGGACCGCTTCGACCGCGCTACGTGTTCCCTACGGCAAGAGAAGGGCGTTGAGAGTAACCAACTGCCATATTCGTTAGATCTCACGATTCCTTTTGCCCTACGAAGAGACGTTAAAGCCGTCCCTCCCTCCCTCCCTCCCTCCCTCCCTCCTTCCCTACCCCCCCCCCACCGTTCGACAGCCGGTTATTCAAACTATCCCGTATATCTTTAGTATCATCTATCGTCTTCGATTTAACACGGGAAGATTTGTTAGATTTGTTAGCGATCGTACAACGACACTTCTCGTTGAACCTCGAACGATGCTCGATTAGTTCGAGGGAGAATAAAGAAATCTTTAGGTTCGATTTGACTTCGTTTAGTTTCTCGTTTCGAGAAACGAGTTCTCTTTCTTTCTTTTCTTTTTTTTCTTCTTCTTCTTCTTCTTCGTCTTCTTTTTCACGATCGAGAGCTTAAGAGGCCCAGGTGATACGCAGGACGATCCGGCACGTGCAAAAGCGATCGATTCTCTTACGTTTCGTCACGAGACGACAAGTCTTTCTCCTTCCGTTAAAAGGAGACGGATGAAACGAGGCTCGTCTGGATATAAACGGGCGCAAACTCGCGACGCGAGTTTCTCCTTCTCCTCATCCTCATCCACATCCTCATCTTCATCCTCGTCCTCGTCCTTCTCTTCATCCTCCTTCTCTCTCTTTCTCCTTTCCTTCCTTCACCATCACCATCACCCATAACCTCCTCCTCCTCCTACTCCTCATCTTTATCCTCGTCCTTATCCTTCAGTTCGTCATCGTCATCGTCATCGTCATCGTCATCGTCATCGTCGTCATAGTCGTAGTAGTCGACGAACGGTAAAACGTGACTCGTTGACGGGCCAGAAATTCTCCTAGCTTCCGACGTTTACTTATACTAATTCGATTAGGCAATTAACCGTGTTCCTCGGACGGTTCAGTTTGATTAGATTCCACCTTTTCGTGACATACGTCACAAGTTGTAACGAACTATCGTCGAACAGTACATATACATATGTACGTATGTACTTATGTACTCACGTACGTACGTGCGTACGTATGTATTCACGTGGATAAGGATATTTTCAAAATGTCTTTATGCATAGAATTAATCCGACCTTTTCAGGAAATTCGATTAAGAATTGATTTTATAAATCTAATATCAACTCGGATTATCTTGATAACTTTCTCTTTCTTTCTTTTCTTTATGAATGAATGAATGAATGAATGAATGAATGAATGAATAAATGAATGAATGAATGAATGAATGGATGGATGGATGGATGGATGGATGGATGGATGGATGGATGGATGGATGGATGGATGGATGAATGAATGAATGAATGAATGAATGAATGAATGAATGAAAGAATGAATGAACGTACGCACGAGTTGTATCAATTTGTCAAATCGTTTTCAAAATCTATACAGAGAATGAAATATACAAAATATATTAGAGATAGAGTATGTGTATAGAGAAATTTCATAAATTACGAAAAATTCTATTTTATTAAAAGAATTTTTTTTTCTCTCTTTTTTTTTTTTTAATTATAACACATCATCGAAAGAAAGAAACGAAACACGTTGCGCATCATCGTTCTCAGTTAGTTAGACGTTAGGGAACAACTGTTGGCGCGTACAACAGTATCATCCTTCGAAACGTTTAGAATCACTTCCTCCCGTTCGACGTTCCAAACCATTTTCCTCCTCCCCTCCTCCTCTCCTCCACTTTAAGAGTTTATATTTCTAAGAAGAAAGGAGCACGCAAGGCTCGTCTATTGTCCCTACATCGAAGATTCCATGGTATTTTATTTTTCCCCTCTCCTTTCTTCATCCCGTTGTCCTTTTCGATTACCACGGATTCAACGAAAGTAGAGAAATGAATCTTCCCGATTCTTCGGCACATTTTCTAATGTCTCTTATTTCGTTCCTTAGGTTAGAACATTAGCGTCATCATCGTCGTCGTCGTCGTTGTCGTCGTCGTAACGCTATATATACACGCGCACACGATTAAATACTCTAACGCGGTTTAATACTGCGTGTGCGTGCGAAGGAACATTGTTCAACCGCAGATGTTCGCCTTCGCGGTGCATTTTACTTGGAACTCGGAAGGTACGAAAAAGGGCAACGAGCCTCCTCATGGGAATATTCGTGCCCTTTTGCGATTGGGCTTAGGAATGTATGTGACATTCTTCGGATAGAAACCGTAGAACGCGTTAAGAGTCATTACTAGAATCACAATAAACACACAACTTCCTTCTTCGTATTGTATAACTTTTTACTTTTGTACGATTCATTTTCTTCCTCCCTTGTTCTTCTTCCTCCTCTTCATTTTATCTTTTCTTTTCCATTCTCATTTCTCCTTACTCGTTAAAAAGTTTTATTACTTATCAAGTTTCTTTCGTTCGTTAGATTTTTCTGCTTTTTTTTTTCTCTCTCTCCCTTTTTTTTCTTTTTATTCATCGAACGACTATCATCCGAAACGATGGAGGAAGCAAAATTAATGAAATTATATTTCTCGTTTGTACATTTCGTCAATCGAGTGTTTTCTCTCTATCTATTTGCGTTCGTTAATCTATTTTTGTCATACGATTTCGCTCGGTTAATTATCCTTCTTTCCTTTTTTTTTTTTTACAATTCCTTTTCCTTTTTCTTTTTCTTTATTCTTCTCCTTCGACATGAATTAGTCGAGCCCAAGTACAAGTAGCGCCTCACGACACAAAGTAGCTGAACTAATGACTGACTTGTAAACTTGCTCCTTATTTCGTGAGATGGCGCGATCTGATCATTGCTAGTCAATCCAAATTCATTGATAGCCAATATATGAATGAAATTGCATAATAGTAATCAAGGGTGATATCAGTTGTCGTCGTACGTTTAAAATAGGTTAACGTATTTTCGACCACTTCCCTTCCTACCCCTCCGCGCCCCACCCCCACCCCTCACCATTGAATATTCGACCATTCCGATAGATCAACTTACTTCTTTTCTTCGATTCGCATCCACCGTTCTCGTTCCAACGTAATAACAGTTTATTGATAGATTTTCGGCGGGAATTCTCGGGAGGAAAATATTTCTCTACTTTCCACGGTTGAAACCCGCACACCAGCGGTCCATCGCGAAGAGAGTCTATCGGAGATATACAGGATTGATTTTCGATTTATAAAATTGACACATATTGTGTTCGACTATGGAATTTTAAATAGAAATAGTGAGGATGGAACGGGCGGAATTTATCACACCGTGGGTACGATCGAGAGTTCACGTGGAACATATTCATAAATGGAAACATATCGCTGTAAGATAAAACTAAAGGAGAGTAATATATATATATATATATATATATATATATATATATATATATATATATATATATACGTATATATGTATATGTATATGTATGTACGCACGAATCTATGTACACATATTACTGTCTATCATCATTAAATAGGATATCGTTTAACAAGACAGATATTCCGTTAAATCTTTCCAATTGTTTTAGGTTAATCCGAAACCATTCGCACCACGCCACTCGATTACCTTTTTCAATAACAAAAAGCAAGAAAAGAGAGTGACCGAGACAGCCTCGGCTTACGATCGATACCACAAATATGAAGATTTCGATCCTCGTAAGCCACGAGCCGAGTGTACGAGTCCTTCTTTGATTTGGTCAGAGATACACCAAGAGAACAAACAACATATCGTACCGATGATCACTAATCACTGGTACGGTCGTCCTAATCGCGAACAGATCGATTATCCCGATAAATCTTTGTCCCGTGCCTCCCAAATACGTGAATTCTATCGGCGCAACGATCTCAACTTGGTCGCCGATGATATTAGAGAATTTCAAATGTGTTATAACTAAATTATTACTGATATAACCAATGATACATTCATAATACGTCTTTGATAAGATATATATATATATATATATATATAAACAAACAAACAAATAAAATCAAAAAATGAAAACCGATCGTTCGAACCTTATAAAAGACTTATGTATTAGATAAAGAGTATACTTAGGGGGAATCAGAAAATACGATCACTTACTAGGTCTCTCGTATACATATATATATACATCTCTCTCTCTCTCTCTCTCTCTCTCTCTCTCTTTCTCTCTCTCTCTCTCCCTATATATCCCTTTAAAGTATATGCAACATACTAACCTATTCTCTAAGGTGAAACTCGTAAAGAGAATCGTAATGTCCCACCTGTATACTTAGCCTGTTTATTTATGTTAAGTTCTTACCCCCACCACCCCCCACCCACTCCCCATCGTGTTCATTCACAGCTGCTCTCAAAGTATATATTCTTTAGATATTACGCTATATAGGTAAACTATCTCATTACACGTATCATTGACTTATCGATATATGATATCTACTTTAACTCATATACTTCTTCCTCCCCTCTTTTTTTCCCCCCACTCTCTCTCTCCCTCTCTCTCCAACTTTTAGTAACAGTAAAAATATTGATATTATCAGGATTACGACGGTGGAATATGCTAACGGGTGGGAGTGGGGGAGGGAGTGGAGGGGAAAGTTCTCTATCAGAACCTTTCGAATCGCAGGAAACGATTATTCCTATCTGTCGAATTGAATTTCATGACCCTCTTTTTTTTTTTATTTTTTTCTGTTTTTTATTTTTTTTCCCTTCATTTTCACGTACTCTCTCTCGCCTTGAAAAGTAGCTTAGGTATCGTGAATACGTACGTAAATGTGTACGTACGTACACCTAGCCAATTCACAAGTCGTTCGTTCTTTATGGATTATTCTCCTTTATCATTGAAAGAGAACGTGCTTGCATGAAATATTGTATTTTCTTTCTTTCAGGTGTATACACATAGGCATATACACGCGCGCACACACACACACACACACACACACACACATATATATATATATATATATATATATATATATATATATATATATATATTACGTATATACACATGTATTGGTTATACGTATACCATACGTACGCAATTTTTCAAGGATCTCTTTTAAGTTTCCAACGGATATAAAATTCTCCATTGTAGTAACGTTCGAAGTATAAAGTCGTGCGGTAAAGCTTAGATCCGATTGTGAAGAACTTTACATACTCGTGCACGACTATCGATCCCTTGTTATATACTCGTTGATACCTCTTAAAACTATTCTAGGTACTGTCCTTATCTTTTTCTACCTTACTCTTTCCTTTTTTTTTTTTTCTTTTTATTTTTTATTCTAAGGAAGCTATTCTCAAACACCCTTTCGAAATGTCCGCCCCCCCCCCTCCCACTTGAGATCGATCTATAAGCGAGGACTCGAAATCAAATTATACGGATGACGAGCATTAAGATTCCAACGGTATCATCGAAAATATTTAAAATATTAAAATAGTCGAGGAAAACCGAGTAACGTTGGACGTCATACCTTTGAATAGGATTCTAAATTGACATCCGGATGGATCTTAGGACAGTATAGATACGTATCGAGATCGCTTGGCTGCATTGTCAAGTCAAAGGATCATCGACGAATTCTCGATGGTCTCTCTCTCTCTCTCTCTCTCCCTATGTCTCTCTATATCCCACTTTGAAGCGTTTCAACTTCAATAGGGGGACTAATAATGTGCGAGGATTCAAATCGTTTCTCTTTTAACTTTCGACGAATTCTTTAGAAAATTTCTTTCGTTACAATCGTTGTTATTATTTTATTATTATTATTATTATTATTATTATTATTATTATTATTATTATTATCTTTTTTGAAGCGATAAGGTTAGAGGGAGCAAAGAAAGAAGAAAAAGAAAATGAATAAAAAAAAAAAAAAAATGACTAAAGAAAAGAAATGATAACAAGAAACAAAATAATCCTCATTCCTATCGAAACGCGATCTCTCGCGAATTTGTTTTCTTCTTTTATTCATTTTTCTTCTTCTTCTTCTTCTTTTTCCTTTTCTCTTTCTTTTCCATTCCGTCTAACTACGCCGAACTGATCGGAAAGAAATCGACTTATTGCGAAATAATTCGCGTACGGTACTATTCCAACTTAAATGGCGGCGTTTTATCAAGTTCGATCGAAAATAGCTCGGTCCCTTCCGTCCCATCGAATTTCGGACTTTCAAGCGGTCTTCGTATCTTTAATTAAAGATAGACAAATACGTTGGAAGTTATGCTGCCAGCTCGGTTATTCACCGGAGGATTTTGTGTAAATTTATGCGCATAAACGTTTTCACCCTTCCTCGTCCCTAACCCCCCTTTATCACTCACCCTCCCTCTCCCTCTCTCTCTCTCTCTCGCTCTTTAGCTCTTTCGATCTCTCGCTCATTCGAGCACAGCCATTACTCCTGCCTAACCCCTTCTGTTCCCTCCCTCCCTCCCACCCTACCCATCCACCCTCCCCTCCTCGTCCAAGAGATCCCACTTGTTTTCCCCACGAAACTTCTTATTCTTCCTATTCCTTCTCACTTCTACACTTTGGCTGGGTGTAGTTAATCATTCGTACGCGTGGTCAGAGCAACGCGCTCGCTTCTTCTTCTTCTTCTTCTTCCTCTTCCTCTTCCTCTTCCTCTTCCTCTTCTCGAATCGTTGTTTATTTCCGACTCGTTAATTAAAAGTTTAATTAAAACCACGTCGATTAATTAGAATGGCATTTATATCGTGCTCGTTCGCTTGACCCCCGTGTGTACGGGAGTGCGCGCGCGCGCGCGAGCGAGCGCGTGTGTTCTATTTGCGGGAATAAAAAAGGTCGGCGTGGGAAGGGGGAGCGGGAAAGGGGTGGGAGAGGGGCGGGGGGGGGGAGGTGGGAAGGTTTTGGTATGAACGAACGCGCGTAGTTGAGAGAATGGCGTCGTTCCAGTTCCGTTTGCATGCCTACGAACGTAATTATAAATCTACCGGACTAAAAAGAGGAAAAAAAAAAAAAGAAGAAGAAGAAAAAAAAGAAAGAAATGGAAGAAGAAAAAGGAAAGGAAAAGAGGGAAAAATTGAATGGAAAAAAGAGAAGAAGAGAATAAAAGAATTCTCTCTCCCCCCTCTCCCCCTCTCCCTCTCCCTCTCTCTCTCTCTCTCTCTGTCTCTCTCCCCCATCTATCACTATCTTTCTCTCTATCTCTATCTCTCTCGCTAACACAACGTGACATAATAGAGATCGTTGAGAATGTATCGTTCTTTATTTTATTCCGTGCGCGTCGCATTGTTTATTATACTCGAAAGCTAGTCTAACTCGTTAGCCAAAACAAAAAGAAAAGCAAAGAAAAGAAAAAAAAAAAAAAAATACGAAAGCGAACGAAAAAAAGAAAAAAAAAGAGAAAAGAAAGGAAGGAATATTAATTATCAACCATTGAAAAGTCGAAAGGTCAAAGACTGTGTGACGAGGCCCCGGGTTCTATGAATTTCACGAGCGCGTTAGGCTACTACTATTCGTCCCCTTATAGAGTCCTTTTTTCTTGTTTTTTTTTTTTTTTTGAGAGACACTCCACGTTGCTACAAGCAAGTAAACTCCGGCAACAGTAATTATCCTATTATGTATATTGCCTAAGCCCAAAGTACACGGCTAGTACATCCTGTCTGTAGAATGATGTTAATCGAATTATCTCCGTTAGCGTAAAGTAACATAACCAGCTACCTAGAGAGTGTTACCTTGAGTGCGATCTTGTTAATTTATTGTTTGTAAGAAGTTAGCTGTATTCTCTCTCTCTCTCTCTCTCCCTCTCTCTCTCTCTCTCTCTCTTTATCTATCTCTCTTTATCTATCTCTCTCTATCTATCTCTTTCTCTTTCTCTCTCTCTCTCTCTCTCTCTCTCTCTCTCTCTCTCTCTCTCTCTCAGTAAAGCAAGAGTAAATTTCTGCGTTTAAACTCGTTGCAAAGTTAAGTGGAAGGGTATCATCTTATATAAAGGTTCTTACCAACCCATTTCCAACTTTATGGAAAATCATCAACGTACATTATTACAGGTACATACACATTAATATACGTTCTTAAGTTTAATTATAATACCATTGTATCATTTCTTAACGAAATCGTTAATATGATATTATATGGTTTTAACGGCTGGGAAGAGAGAGAGAGAGAGAGAGGGATGACGTAAAATTGTTTCCCCGTGTATGTACGATCACATTAATACGTACGATAAGCTTGTCCATTTTAATTAGGGAACGTTCGACGCCAAGGCGACAATGCTTAATTACGTTTCTAGCGTTGATGACACACGATACACCATAGAATATGGCGATATATCGAGTAACCCACGGAAATAATGGCCACGTCTCTGGGAAGATTATATATATATATATATATTATATATTATATATTATGGTTCCTATTGTGAAAAACCTTTTCTAGACGAGTTCTATCTCTCATCTTTAGACGAGTATCACGAGACACCTCGATTTATTTCTATTCTTTTTTTATTTTATTTTATATCTATGTATATATATATATATATATATATATATATAATAAAAATTTTTTTCTATCGAAACCACGAAAGAATATTTCCCGAGACGCGTTCTTTATATCGTATTGTCTCGTTTAAAACGGGAAAAGAAAAGAAATGGGGATGGGAGGGAGGGAGGGGGGGGGTAGGGTGGTGTGGCGCTGGAGAAGGGGAAAAATTAAAAATAAAACCAAACGAAAATTATACTTCCGCAATGTAGGAAACGAGCACGTTTTTAATGACGTCTGCATTCTCTTCGAAATATTTCGATTTAACAGAGCGATATCGTCTTTCTCCCCACCACCACCACCACCACCACCCTCCTCCCACCCTGTCAGACTCCGGTCGTCTTGCTATCTCGCGTGTGAAGTGCATATATTTGATGATCGTTTGATGGATTTATACGACCAGCGCATTAATCGGTTTGATTTCAAAAATTTCCCTCCTGTATAAACTTTTTTGTTTTTCCTTTTTTGTCGACGAATTAGCGTGTTCCCATATGCAATCATCGTTTCATAAATATTTCTCCGAGTTTTCAAGGCAATCGCAACGCGATTTAAAAAAGTCTTTCCCAAACGTCACACGTCCTCCGGATATAATTAGCTATTTCGATTTAATCGTAAGATATATATATATATATATCGTTTGTTTTTAAGGATATTACAGACAGTTTAATTAACGCGATAGTAGGCAAACCGTGCTATCTCATCTCATCTCTCTCTCTCTCTCTCTCTCTCTCTCTCTCTCTCTCTCTCTCTCTCTCTTTTCGGTAAATTTCCAACGATCGCTATCATCGAATTATTTGTTAATAAGAGAGAAAGAGTGGAAGAGGTTAACGTGGAACAGACGGGGCTGGGGGTGTCGGTGGGGTAGAGGGGGAGGAAAAGAAGACCCACGTGATTCCTCTAGAACGGCAATGTCACGAGATTAGATTTAAAAGCGGGTGAATATAAATCGCCATTGAACGTAAGACATTCGTCGGGTGCATCGTTCATCCGTTTCGTATGATTTTCATCAAAGAAGACGTTGCTTTCATACTTGAGTATTTCGAGATAGGGAACACTCGAAGTGGTGCATAAAGGTGTAGATCTGTTATCTCGAACTATTGAGAGAAAGAGAGAGAGAGAGAGAGAGAGAGAGAGAGAGAGAAAGGAAAACGAAAGAGATAGAAAAAGGAGGAAGACATTATGACAACCACGAGTGCAGATTCCTTCAATACGGTGCATCGGCTCTCGTCGAATGACGATACACTTAAGAAATCCGAATTACTTTCGGATCAGGACGTAAGGTACATAGTCGGACGCAAGTTACGCGTCAATAATTTCAATATAGTGAATTCCAGCATGGTATCGGTCGACAGTACGAACGGTTATCTCGGTCAATATTACAACGTACGCGTAACCGTTAGGCTCGACGACGACACGACCATAAAGACGTTGAATTTCTTCGTTAAGACTTTACCGCCAACCGACAGTCCCCAATATCAATTCATCCTACGATACGACACGTTCAACAAAGAGATATACATTTACACCGACGTAATACGTCACATGGGCGTTGGCAATGGTTTCAAATGGTTGGCCGAGTGTTACTTCTGCAAGAGGGATTCCGTGATAGTACTCGAAAACGCGAAACTCGAGGGCTACGTCCTGCACGACAAGCACGTCCCATTCGACGAGTCTCATTGCGTTTTGACGATGAAGGCACTGTCGAACTTTCATTCGAGATCGTTCATTCTCGAGGAAAAGAAGTTACGTAATACGGGCCGTACGATACACGATCTCTATGGGCATCTTCTCAACGAGGTACTCTTCACCGAGGACGAATCGTCGAGGAGGATCATGAGGCAATCGGTCAATGCAATATTTTTCTTCATCGACATGGAACACAGATTGAACGACGAGGATAAGGAAAAGTTGAAGAGACGCGTCAATGCGTGGTACACGGTTTTTCCTAATTTATTAATACCCTCGTCCAGGTATCGCAACGTGATATGTCATAGGGATCTATGGGCGAACAACATTATGTTCAAACATGATTCGAACGGTACGCCACTCGGTTGTTATCTTATAGATTTTCAGACGGTACGTTATTGTCCGCCTGCAATGGACGTCGTTCTATCGTTATATTTTACAACCGATCGAACCATCAGGGATCGTCATTTCGAATCATTCTTGAAGATCTATCACGATACCTTGAGACAGGTATTAAACGAGGAGGGTCTCGACGTTGAGGAGTGTTTATCTTGGATGTCGTTCCGTAACAGCTGTTACGAGGCGAGAAAGATCGCGGTCTTTTTCGCCATGATAAATCTTCAATTAATATTGATGCCGACCGAGGCGGCCGAAGAGTTTATGGGATCGCCCGAAGACTTCGAGATGTTCCTTTACGGGGATAAACGTACGGAACTTGTACGGGACCAATACGAAAAAGTAGAGCCCTACAGGAATCGTATCAAAGAGAACGTACTCGAGGCATTCGAGACTTTGCCCGATCAACCCTCGAGCATTTGATCGTACGACGTTGTTTTCGATATTCTTTTTTTTATGTTTTTTTTTTTTCTTTTTTCTCTTGCTTCCTTTCTTTTTTCCTTTCCACGTCGCGTTTAATCATCGACGATCATACGAACAATCAGATATTTTCTTTAAAATGATTATGGTACAATAAATCTTTCCTAAGAGCGTTTCTTCGTTTTCCCTTTTTTGATTTATTTCTATCTTTTTCTCTTCTCCTCGTATTCCTTTCTACGTTTTATGCATTAAACGAGACTACCTTCATCGCGTTTGATCGTTCAAACGGAAAAATAATTACGTGCGGGCTCTATTCTCGAAAGAGTTTTACAATTTTTCTCGTTGCATTAAGTGATTTAAAACTGTTCATTTATTAAACGTGCAAAGAGACAATACGTATACACACATATATAAATATATATATATATATATAAATGAAAAATGTACGTTTCTCTAAGCATTTAACAAAGATCTCATGTACGTTTGTTTAAAAGCGTGAGACATAGTCGTATAAGAACGATTCTCTCTCTCTCTCTCTCTCTCTCTCTCTCACTCTCTCACTCTCTCTCACTCTCTCTCTCTCTCTCTTTCTCTGTCTGTCTGTCTATCTCTCCTGAGTGCGATAATTTTCAACGTTGACCGTCCAGCGTTATATAAGAACTATTATGAACGAAACCATGAAGTTGGGTGAATTATGGCACGTTTTTACTATTTACGATACAACAAAAAGTAACATAGAGTCGAGTTTATCGATGTTGTTGTTTCTACTAGAGAAAAATTCGATGCGCGCGCGTGCTCTCGTGCACGTAGGTAGATGGATGCGCGCACTTTCTGCGCTACGTCAGCGTACATAGCTCGATGTCATGATAACGATAAACGCGTTCTTGCGCTGTTAACAGCTTTGAGAGAGTGGGGTATAGTCGCGGCAGATATATTACCGAGAGATAGAATCCGAAGTATCTCTCTGCTTTCTCGGTATAATTGATGGTCCAAGGAAAGAGAGAGAGAGAGAGAGAGAGAGAGAGAGAGAGAGAGAGAGAGAGAGATATATAGAGAGAGAGAGAGAACGCAAAGGTGTGAAAATGCACACGTAAAAAGGACAGAGATAGAGAGAAGTGAAAGGCAAATCTTGATGTAAATGCACGTTTGACAGGGTTTTCACATAGTATTTTCCCCGTTCCTTTTCCCATTGTTCTATTCCTTTTTCTATCTTCTTCCATCTTCCATCTTCCTTCTTCCATCTTCTTCTTCTAACGTCGCATCGCTTCCCCCCTATTCTATATCTCATTCGCGACTTTACCCATCGTCGTCGTAACTCTTGCCAACGAAATGCTTCCACAAAATTTCCCCCGAAATGTTTCCTTTTTTTTTCTTTTTTATTTTTTTTTTTATCGTCCTTTTTCTTTTCCTTCTCTCTCTCTCTCTCTCTCTCTCTCTCTATCTCTCTTTCTCTCTCTCTCTTTCTCGTCTGAAATTTATCTCCTCCATTTCGCGAGATCGAGCCCGATATTATTTAACGCATGATCCTTCGGGTTCTCGCGCGCCGTAGGTACACGATCGTTGAGGAGAGTTTAATTACGTCTCTAAATCTTTTCTTTTCTCTTTTTCTTTCTTTCCTTCTCTCTCTCTCTCTCTCTATCTCTATCTCTTTCCTTCTTTTTTTTTCTTCCTTCCTCTTATTCCTTACTCCTTTCCCAAATCGAAGATCGAATGAAGAAAGAGAACGATATTTCTCTCCTTTTTATTTATCTTTATCATTCGTTCGTCCATTAACTTATTTATTATTCGTCGTCGTGACAAGTCTCGTTACAGAGGGGAGGGTTCTTTACTTTTGGTTTTTATTTTGTTTCGTTTTATTCTTTTTTTTTTTGTTTTTTTTTTTTTTTTTTATTCATAAGAGAAACGAAAAGGAAACTCCGAGTGGGATCAAGTAGCATCGCTCGAAACGTACCTCGTTCTGAGGTCCTCTTCCCCTCACCCCCCCCCCAAAATTTAAACGATATTAAACAAGGATAAGGATATATATATATATATATATATATATATATATATATATGCGTGCTTAAAATAACATCCCCGATTTAATGACCAACGTATGGCAGCTGGAACAAAAGTAGATGTGTATATATATATATATATATATTTTGTGTGTGTGTGTGTGTGTGTGGTGTGTACGTAGTAGGAGTTAGACGGCGGTGAAATGACGAAGTGCTAGCTCTACTTAATGGTCCGCGATGTTATGTCGAATTAAAGCAGAAGTTCGCTTTTATTGCAGGCTATTCGTAACGCTCGTAATCACCCTTCGCGTCCGCGGCAATGATGCAGTAGTGTAACGTAAACTATAGTGAGAAGAGAGAGAGAGAGAGAGAGAGAGAGAGAGAGAGAGAGAGAGAGAGAGAAAGAGAGAGTAGTCGTCGTCCATCGATGATAGCACCGATATGTACGAGCCGTGTAAATATTCTACGCCTGCATAGAGAGCCAGGTAATTCTAATCATACTTTTGATCAGCCATTCCACCAACTAATCCTACACGATGAATGCAATATTACATGGGTCGTACATCTTTAATTATATAAAAAAAAAGGAGTCAATCGATGTCGCGTTGAAACGATAAAAAGAGAGAGAGAAAAAAAGAAAGAAAGAAAAAGAAAAGCAAACACTAAACGGAACACAAGAAAAAAGGAAAATAACAAAAATACGAGGAAGAGAAAATGAAATAGAGAGAGAGAGAGAGAGAGAGAGAGAGAGAGAGAAAAGAGAGAGAAATAAAAAGAAATGATATACATCGTGAAAGTTAATCATTCGTTATTATTATTATTATTATTATTATTATTATTATTATTATTATTATTATTATTATTATTATTATTATAATTATTACTTGTTTCTTTTTCCTTTTTTTTTTTTTTAATTTATAAAAGCATCGACAAAGTACGAAGATCCGTGTCACTACTTGTTTCGTTTTCTTTATGAACTTCTCTTTATTTTAATTAACCTTTTTTTTTTTTTATTATTACGATTATTATATCTCCTCTTCCTTCTTCTTCTTCTTCTTCTTCTTCTTCTTCTTCCTTCTTTTTCTTTTTTGCTTCTTCTTATCTCACTACAGCACAAAATATGATATTATCTTTCTGCGGGAACGTTCGTTCGTTCGTTCGTTTGTTCGTACGTTCGTTTATTCGCGTACTGTAAAATATAATATTGTAAGGACATTTAAAAAGATATAGTGCGATCGTTGATACCCTTCATTAGTACCACTCGATCTCTCTCTCTCTCTCTCTCGCTCGCGTACTTTCACGAGTGTTAATATCGATAATGTTATCGTCGATAAATCTATGTTATTTCGATTCTCCATCCTCGCCAATATTTTTTGACTCGTTTGATATGAATAGAAAGAGAGAGAGAGATAGAGGATGGGAGAGGGGAGAGGAACGGTGGTATGCCATACGTAATCGATATCGCTGCATTAAACGCATTATTCATTGTATTGTGCATATTTTCTGCATAATTCTCTTGCGATAATACCTAATGTGTCAACCGTTTATATATCATCCGACGGCATTCGTCGTTGTTATCGTCGATAACGTAAACGTTTAAAAAGCCAGGCGCGCCATTTTGTTTCCATACGTGCAAGATTTTATTGCAACTCGTGATCGTTGGCAAATACATTTCCGATACGCGATCTCCGATAAAACAATCGTTCTAATGTAATTCGTATGAAAATGCAATGGGGGGGGGGGGGGAGGGGGTCGTATGGGTGGGTGGGGGCTGGATGGGAAGGGGGAAAGGAGGTAAAGGAAATTAAACAACAAAAAGGAATAAGAATAATAAAAAGAAAAATGAAAAAAGTAGGATATTATACGGGTAGAACGGGTATTATAATAATCATTGCAAACACGTAGTCTGGATGATGGTACTCGTGATCTCGCATTATTACATTTCGCTTACGGCGTTATCAACCAAAGTAATCGTACTCCCATAGAATTAGGATCATGTTCGTGCAATTAATGAAAAGAGAGAAACGAGAGATTAGATATTATACCATTCGCGTATTACGAAATACCTCTTCATCGAGAAACGCGTTCGCTCATCTTCTCTCTATCTCTATCTCTTTCTCTCTCTCTCTCTCTCTCTCTCTCTATTTATATTTCTTATCAGTAGTAATATTATCGCTTAATTAATTTAACGAACAATTTGAAATTAGTAGGACGGAAATTAATGATCCGGCGTTAAATATGTTTTCTTCTTTTTTTTTTTTGTTTTTTTGTCAATCGAATATCCTACGAAATCCCGTGATATTTTTTTCCTCCTCCCCCCCCTCTCTCTCTTTATTTCTTCATTTTCCTTTCCTTCCTTCCTTTTTCCTTTTCTTTCATTTATTTATTTAGTTATTTTTCATCCATCTTTCCTATAATATTGGCCGATTAGAAATTTTCGCTTTGTCACCGCGTTATTGCAGGAAATCAAATAATTCCCTTTTCTAGTCGTCATCATCGTCATCGTCGTCGTCATCACCCTTCTGTCTCGATACTTTCGACCCTTTTCACAAGAAGGATATCGATAAAAAGGAACAACTCGTCCGTGGTGTTCGAACTCGGCAAATCATGTTACACACACACACACACACACACACACACACACATATAAACACATACACATACAGACACACACACACATATAATATATTTTGACTCGAAACTTTATATATTTTATTTCCCTTCCACCCACCCACCCTCCGCTCATCTTTTGGAACATGCGAAACTCTTCCGTAATCTCATTTACCTTTTTGCTAACGATAATAGTAGTTTACTTTGTTGAGCTAATATGTAGAGACAGACTTTTACCAGACAGAAAGAGATAGAGAAAGAGAGAAAGAGAGAGAGAGAGAGAGAGAGAGAGAAAGAAACAAAAGTTTGAGCGATTCACCAAGCAAATATATGTCGGTAGACTTTTGTACTTACCCCTGATTTTCTCGAATACTCGTAATCATTTGAAAACGTAAAACTCGTTAGGTCAATTTGTAAAATCCTATAGAAGTAGTACTATACGTATCTACATCGGTACAAACATTTTATCTCTCTTTCTATTTCTATTTCTATTTTTATTTCTCTCTCTCTCTCTCTTTCTATCTCCCTCCTTCCATCTCTGTCGTTTTCTCTAAATCCATTTAAACTTAGCCACAGTTTTAAAGTGAGAACAGTCTCAGGAATTTCTCATTTCGCCAGCAAGCATTATTCGACAAAATTGTCCAGATATTACATTAGCCGAGCTATGCGTATAATTAGCAGACGTACGTACGTACGTATATACATGGCGTGTCATGTACAAAAAGAAATACTATATATCTTCGCAAATGAAATTTTATCGGACCATTTCTTTCTTTCTTTTTTCCCTTTAGATCGAATATAATTTGTACGACGAAGACCACGCGTACGAAAACAAGCATGCACGCGCGCGAACACACATTCTTCTCTCTCTCTCTCTCTCTCTCTCTCTCGCTCTCTCTTTGTCTTGTTTTTTCTTTTCTTTTCCTCGCATTCAATTAACATCAATCGAAAAATATATCGTACGACTACGAAACGGCATTCCTATATTTAAAGATAATTCGCGGATCGATAATTCCTTTATTTCAAGATAATTCATAGAAAGATAATTCACAATCGTGTCTTTGAATACAGAATGCTGGAGGAAAGAAGTAAAAAAGAAGAGGAAGAAAAGATAAGAGTTCTTCTCATCGCTAAATTCGAAGAGTAAGAAATATAACGATAGGAAAGGTGAAAACGAAAACGTGAAAGCCGAAAGGAGATTTGAAAAGAAAAAAAAAAAAAGAAAAAAAAAAAGAAAAACAAAAACAAAAAAGAAAGAAAAAAGAAAAAGAAAAAGAAAAGGAAATAGGAATACGAGGGATGAAAAATATCCTTCCCGTTGGTTGCATCTCCGAAATCCGGAGAAGTACTGCTGGCTTCGGGGTTAAAGCAAAACGGCGCCGCTGCAAAATCCGGCCGGCGTGGTGTCGTCTCCCATCCGTGTGTGTCTGTGTGTCTCTGTGTGTGGTGTGTGTCGGCTCTCTCTCTCTCTCTCTCTCTCTCTCTCTCTCTCTCTCTCGGTGATAGAAGAAGTAAAGAGCGCAGGCGTCCAGAGTCCTGTGGCGGCAAGCGAACTCTGCGATTTTCTCTAGTGTCGCGTCAACTGCCGCTGGAGAGCCCCGTGTGCATTTCACCCCGTGTACTTATCAACCCCCTTTTCGCGTGACTATTCCCATTTCTATTTCTATTTCTATTTTTCTTTATATTTCTCTTTATATGTCTCTCTCTCTCTCTCTCTCTCTCTCTCTCTCTCTCTCTCTTTGCGCGCGTGTGTCTGTCTCTCTTAGAGATATACATATACACTCAAAAACGCACTCATTCGCTATCACTTCAAAATTATTTTATTAAAAGCTCCTGAATAAATTTTGTCCTCCTCTTCCTCTTCTCCTTTTTCTTTTTTTTCTTTCTTCTTTCTTCTTTCCTTTTTTTATTTATTTATTCATTCATTTATTTATTTGTGTGTATATATATATATATGTGTATATGTATATGTATATGTATATAAATAAATAAATAAATATCGTTACTCAGAGTATACAGAGAGAATTATTTCAATCTGTGTTTGAATTTTTCAGTCGTGTGAGAGTGACGTCATTTGAAGGGACTATCAATAATCCTATTTGGTAATATAGTACGTGCGCCATGAGAGTGCAAGACAAAACCGAAGAAAATACGAGGAAGATCGTGAAAGAGAAAGGAGAAGAAGGATTACTTTTCTTCGTGTTATAAAACTGTGGGGTACTTCTATTTCCTATCCTTATCCTTCCTTCCATCCTTTCTTTCCTTCTCTCTCTCTCTCTCTCTCTCTCTCTCTTTGTTTCTTGCCTCGTCGTTTTTAGCCTTTTACTTTTTTCCAATCGTTACTTTTGGCTGCTGCTGGTGGTGGTGGTGGTGCTCTTCCTTTTTTTTCTCTCTCTCTTTTTCTTTTTCTTTTTCCTCCTTTCTTTCTTTCTTTCTTTATCTTACGCGAAGTCGTGCGGTTTGGTAAAAAGTACTCTGAAAGAGAACGTATCGAGGATGTATCGATGCTGCCGTTGCTGTTGCTGCCGCCGTTGTTGCTGCTCCTGTTACTACAACTCCTGCCGTTCCTATTACTTCGTGGATACTACTACTAATATCACTAATACTATTACAACTATTACTACCACAATCGAGACGACGTCGTTCGAATGTGCAGGATCGTTTGTATCGGACGCAGGTGAAGCATGAGGGAACTCCTCGTATCCTGGACGTAATGGTAAGTCTTCTTTTCTTTACTTTTTTTCAACCCTAATCCTTCTTCTTCTTCTTCTTCTTCGTTTCTTTTTCTTTTTTTTTTTTTCTTCTTCCTCTTTCTACCCTTTTCTTTTACAGATGATAATTCAACGAGACGCGTGTTGCTATTTAACCGATCCACCTTTCCTTCGATTCCCATTCGATTCGGTGGGAGATGGGTGGTGGGTGGGTGGGTTGGTGGGGGGGGGTGAGGGGAGACAAAAGAAAAAAAAGATTCTCGCCATATTTACGGCGGGAATTGGACGTAATAAAAGAAACGTAAAGAATACAGAACACGGTGACGTTAAATATTTACTAATATATACAAATTATAAATTTATATATATATATATATATATATATATATATTCTCACGAGGAAGATTAAAGTCTGATTTTTAAGATATTCTTTGGTAGTATACATAGGGAAATAACGTTACCCGTATAATCGGCATTGTCTTTTCTTTGTTATATATATATATATATATATATATATATATATATATATATATATATAAATATTTACGTCGTTCAAGAGAGATAGTCCCTTATGTAAAATATAATCTAAGTCGTCGACTTGGCAGTAACAGCGGGCGTAGCAGAAGTAACGTTACGAAGTAGTAGTAGTAGTAGTAGTAGTAGTAGTAGTAGTAATAGTAACAGTAGTAACACGTGCGGAAACGCACGTGCGAAATTTTCGCATAGTTGCAATTTACTTCTTGCCCCGTTATCTCCGTCTCCGGATACTTCGAGTACACTCTTTTGGTGTTTGTTTCCATCGTCGAAGGATATAAAAAAAAAAAAAAAAAAAAAAAAAGAAAAAAAAAAGAAAAGGAAAGAGAAAAAAGAAGGGAGGGAAGGAAGGAAGGAAGGAAGGAAGAAAGAAAGAAATAAATAAATGGAAAGAAACTTGGGAGTTATCCTCACTCGCGAGAAGAGAAAAGAAAAATCTTTTTCCTTTCGCGTAGCCGCCCATTCGCCAATCTTTTATTTCACTTCGAAAATTGCTCTAACTCGACGCGAAGATAATTTGAAAATCCTTTCAACGGAGAAGTTTTCTTAATTACAGGCTGTGGAACGCTCGTAAAGCGTTAATCGACCATTTGCTCTCTCTCTCTCTTTCTCTCTCTCTATATATATATATATATATATATATATATATATATATATTTTTTTCTTCTTCTATTTTTCTCTCTTTCATCGAAATAAGAATTAGAAGGCTTGCTCGATTCGTAATTACACGATCTTTCGTGAAGAGTTAACTTATAGTCATGAGTCACTTTTAGTTAGCACTCGTTCAACTCAATGCTGCAAGAGAAATGAATAGAGAGAGAGAGAGAGAGAGAGAGAGAGAGAGAGTCAGTTTGGAGCTATTAGCTATTAATGGCATATGTCGTAGAGCACAATCTACATACTCAAGTACCTAGGCAGTGTGCACTAGACACAATGGCGCCTAGTGAGTTTAGTCTCTATCTACTCATCAACGAAAACGTTTGAGACAGAAGAGAGAGAAGAAGAAGAAGAAGAAGAATAGAGTGTGTGAGAGAGAGAGAGAGAGAGAGAGAGAGTAAAAGAGCAGAAGTACATTAAACGGTCCATTTACCTTCTCTCTTTTTTTTTTTTTTTAATTCAAAATTTCACAAAGAAAGTCCTTTCTTTCTTTCTTTCTTTCTTTCACTCTCTCTCTCTCTCTCTCTTTCTCTTTCTCTTTCTCTTTCTCTCTTTCAAGCTTTGGCATTTACTACCTTTAATAGCCTCGTTAAATGTTTCGTAATAAACTTAAATTTCCTTTTTCTTTTTTCTTTTTTATTATTTTTTTTTTTTTTTTTTTCATTATCTTCGATCTTCCATCCCATTATAATTTAGTTTTATTAGAATCACGCAGCAGTTACATAAACATTTAATCCATTTACAACGCAACGTTATCGTTGATCGTTCACGTAAATATTTGCAATAATTGTCGCAAATGTACGAGACATTTGTTTTTTCCTTTTTTTTTTTTTCGTCTCGTTTTTACCTTTTTCTTTTTTTCTTTTTCGTCTTCCTTCGAGGACGATTCGAAGATGAAGAGATATTTCGATTAGCCATGATGATCGATGATTTTCGATAACCGAACGAAACGACTCTCGAAATCGTTAAACATACTCGACTTGTGGTTGACACGCCTACGGATTTTGACGCATATGACATACGCGTGACTCGAATTGCCATTGGTCGTCGTCATCATCGTCGTCGTCATCGTCATGGTCATCGTCATGGTCATCGTCGTCATCGTCATACTCGCAACTGTCGCGTGTACGTGACATAAAAATTTCGCGGATTTTATTTTCGACGAAGGGTTTGACACGCTCCGACAAGAAAAAAAAAAAAAAAAAGAAGAAGAAAATAAACGACACGAGCAACTCAAATTCAAATCGTCCTCTTTGTTCCGACGTAAGACGTAAAAATCATGTTACTTCGTAATATTACGTTTCGATTAATTAACGATAACACGTACGAGGAATGCGTTTAGATATTGAAAGAGAAAATGATCATTTATAATGATAACGATAACGATAATGATAATGATAATGATAATGATAATAATAATAATAATAATTATGATAATAATAATTAAGAGAATATACGAGGATACCGCCGATGACACTGTTCTATTATTTGGTATGAATATTGCACATTTTCATTCGTATCGTTAATAAACGAATCGTATTTAATTGACGATCGGTAGATAAAACGACGAAGTTATTACCGCATTAATTCGATATTATTTATTTATTTTTCTTTTTACATTTTTATTCTCCTCTCTCTCTCTCTCTCTCTCTCTCTCTCTTTCTTTTTTTTTTTTTTATATCGTTTCGTCGAAATCTCTCCACGAGATATACGATTTTGTCGGGTTTGTACGATTTTAACGAACATATCGAATGCGATATTATAGAATACGATATTTTCAATGGTCAGGTTACGAACGTTCCTATAATTTTCTTCGATTCGTTCGCGATAACTTATTCACAGGGAAATCAATTCGAATGGGAACAACGTTGGATAATTAGGACGTATCGCGTCATACGATTCTACCATCCTTTCTTCTATACGAGGTGCTAAGGTACGAAGAGGAAAGAGACGTAAAGGGTAAAAGTTCCGAGTTTCGAATTCGCGATAAATAAACTTACCTCGTGTAGTCACTTAACGTTTATTGAACGGATACTCACGTTTTACCAAACGCCGTAAATCTAATACCTTCTCGATGGACACAAATTTTCGGCCGATATCGATCGTATATAGCAAAACCCCCTAAAGAAAGATTACCTATATAGCTATTAATAGCGAATACTAGAACACACACACACACACACACACACACACACACACACACACACACACACACATATATATATATATATATATATATATACAGGTTGGCCCACCACGCAAACAGTTACCGTGAACTATTTCCACTAAAAATCGTTATATAAGAAACGTCTGTGTTTGTTCGTGTATGTGTTTTTATGTGTATCTATTTGTGTGTGCGTCTCTGCGCGTACGTTTAAAATCACCTGTTCAAGTCATGAATTAAAAACAAAAAAAAAAAAAAAGAAGAAGAAAGAAAGAACCAGTTGCATAAAAAGTTATTTAAATATCAACCAATTAAACTTTGTCTATCGTTTAATAATGCGAAACAAAGGAAGGTATAAAATGTAAAAATAAAGTATAAAGTACAAAATGTTTGCAACGATCGTTCTTAAAAACATTTTATAACGATTAAACGTGATCCATTATGCGCGCGTACGCATAAAATATTGAATTTTAATCGTTTCCATTGAATTCATTGAGATCGGAGCTTCATTGAAAGACGACGTTTCGTAATTATACGAAGCCCCCTACGTATCGTCCTCGGATCTCAAAGTTTTGTCTCGGTATAAATGTATCGAGTTATTTGAAAGTTTTTTCGTCCTGCTTTTCTTTTTCTTTTTTTCTTTCTTTCTTTCTTCTACTTATAACATTCCGAACTTTCTACGGGATCCAAAAAGGAAACGGAAATCAGACCATTGCATGTTTTATTATCTCGGCAAGGATATAACTTTTGTACGTACATTGATACCGTGTATATATATATATATATATATATATATAAGGACAGTAAAGAATGCTGAGTAATCGATTTTCTTCGGCAATGTTTCTTCTAAATTTAAGACGGCCGGTTACTTATCTTATCTCCCATAATCGATCCCATCTGGTCAATAAATATATAAACGTTTATTTAAACGATGACTTAAAAATCGATTCTAATGGTTTAATAATCGTAACTAATTATCGATTTCTAATTAACGAATAATATCCAATCGTAGGATTTGGATTGACTAAAATATCAGAGAGAGAGAGAGAGAGAGAGAGAGAGAGAGATAGAGAGAGAGGATTAAGAACAGAATTTGGACGTTGTTGTATGATCACATCCTCTTTTTGTCCCATAAGAATTTGATCAGTTTGAGGAAACTGTGACGTTGTACTCACACGAGAACTGATGTATACGACGAACCCCATGGATACTAACTCGCGCCATTAGGCTTATATGCTTCTACGTGTATACTCTATCGGTAAACTTGCAAAACCGCTATCGCCGCGGTTCATAATTCACGCATCAGCCTCTGTCGGCCATCGAGCCACAAATTAACCATATTGCTTGTTTCCGGCTAGATGCTGTTCAACGCTCGCGTTAGTTTTAGTTTACGAGATGGCTCGAATAAATAATCAATTTATAATTTCCGTAGCTTTAGTCGTATCCGTGTACATATGTATATTACATACGTATACATACATACATACATACATACATATATATATATATATATATATATATATATATATACACACGTATATATTGACTTTTTATAATTGTTATTTAATAATTTCTTTTTTTTTTCCTACGATATCTAATACAACGATAACGTTGGTAGATAATAGTACTTCTCCGTTGGATATAATAATCGATTGTCGGATTAAAACTTTACTCGTCGCAAAGCAAGCACGATATCATCCTCGCTTATTAATCGATCCAAACTCTCTCTCTCTCTCTCTCTCTCTCTCTCTGTCACTTTTTCTCTCTCCAATAACGGAATTGATAAAATTAAAGTTCACGTACGGGATGGACGTTTACAGGATCGAGATAAATTCTCGCAATTTGGGATAAAGACTGAAGCCGGACTTAAATGATAATTAAAGGTAGCTTATTTTTCAACGAGAGATCGTTCCCACAAATTATTGTATCTCGATTCTATTAAAAATGGTTTTAAGGAGGGATAAGAGAAAGAGAGAGAGAGAGAGAGAGAGAGAGAGAGAGAGAGAAAATACCCGAGGTAATACAGAAAAAAAGATAATACTAAAAAAAAGAAAAAAAAAAGAATGAAAAAATACAAAAATAGAAAAAGAACGTAAGCTCTTGGATGAATTAGGGGAAGCAGGAATTTCAGTAGAACGAGATAAAAATGTGACGAAAGGATTAAAATCGTTCTTGAGCTTACTCTCTCTCTCTCTCTCTCTCTCTTTTTCTTCTTCTTCTTTTTTTTTGTAATTCTTATTTTATTTCGTTCTTACTTGTTCTTTTTTTATTTTTTATTTTTTAATCTTTCCCTACCCCTCCCTCGCATATCCCCTCAATTTTTACCAGATCAAATTTAAGAACGGACATTGTATAATCGACGTTAATGGATATATTTGTCTTGTTGATCAATTGATCGTAACGAGTTTCTATTCGATCATGCGTGTTACGTTTAGAAATGAATAGTATTGTATATACGTGGTAACCGGTTCCGCTTTAATCAACCCAGTATATATTCGTACGTAAAATAAAGCGATACGAGTCTACAATGAAGTAGTTGTTAACCACTTGTCAGAAACAACGAAACGGTACGCGTCACCGCCGATCGTTATTTATTGTGAATCTTTTAATCGAATTATCGCCAGTTTATGTATACACACAGACACACACAAACATTCATATATATATATATATATATATATATATATATATATATATATATATATATATATCGAACAGTAACGTTTCGAATTTAAAAATGAAAATGTTATCTTCCGTGGTCGAACCGTAATGATCAATTTTCTTTTTATTTTTTCTTCTTTCTTTCTGTCTTTTTTTTTTATCCTCTCTCTCTCTCTCTTTTGTCAAATCTATTCTTTCAAAATATTCCCACGCAATTAAACGTTACGTTTCAATTATAACAATGAGTTCGTTTATCCAAGGGAGAGAAAAAAAATTACACGCGTTAGTTCGACGTTAACAAACGATACGATCCTATAACTCTCGCCCACGTACATGAATACGCTCACGATGGGTGGGCGGGAAAATAAATAAATAAAAAAAAAAAATAATGAGAAAAGAGAGAGAGAGAGAGAGAGAGAGAGAGAGAGAGCGAGAGAGAGAGAGAGAGAGAGAGAAAAATACAAAATAAAACAAAAAGGAAAGGTGGGTTGGGGAGGGGAGGGAAATACATTTTTTCTTCTTCCTCTCCTTTTCTCCTCATTTGCACGCGATTGCGTAGTCATTTTTGCGGGAGGTACGGTTATATCTAGAGCTCAAAAGAAATCAACAAAATGAGAGTAAAACACGCACGCAGGAGTCTTGTATTACAGATTAACATCGCGATAACGATTGCCAAGCATGTTTCGATTTTGTACACGCTTACTTGTGATAAAACTTAACGAACGAGTCGTTTAATTTATTCCACAGTAGATTTTTCTAACTAATCTCTGTCATTAGTAGTCGACCACCCTGTTTTATTTCTTTTTATACCTCTTTCATTCTTTCTTCCTTTCGTTTTTTTTATCCTTTTTTTCTTCTCTCTCTCTCTCTCTCTCTCTCTCTCTCTCTCTCTCTCTCACCTTTTCTCTCATTACCTTTCTGGTAGGTCGTAGGATCGATTCGAGACAAGATTAAAAATAATAGAAATAATTTTCATTTAGTTTTCCTTTAACTTGAAATAAAATAAAAAGTTCGTATAGAATGAACGACGACGGTTTATTAATTATAATCAAAAACCATTTGATAATGAATTCAATAGGTATTTTCAATCGAATCAATAATATAAGTAGAATAATAAACGAGAAATACCAATCGATAAAACGTACCGTACACATTATTCGTGAAATCATCTGTGCGTATATATATATATATATATACATATACAAATATATGTATGCATGTATGCACGTATATGTAGGTGTGTGTGTGTGTGTGTGGTACTTAAACGTATGCACTTCGAATATAGAAAGTAATACTCGTTCTCTTCCGCATATTGTGCTGCATCCTTTTCGTACTATAGTTCGACCAATAATACTCGACTCGCGAGAACGCAATGCGCGATTTTACGATCGAATCGGTAGAGTACACACGTTGGCCGAGCACACGTTTCCACGATTGCTATTGCAATTTTCGCTGGTTTCTCTTAAATTTACTACCACTAATTCCGTCGGCTACGATCATCGATTACGAGTTCCTTTCTCTTTTTCTCTTCTTTTTTTCTTTTCATCTTCCGGTAATTAAACGATCGTTAAATATCTCCCGTTGTTTGTTATAGACTCTCGAAAATATCCTGAGAGAGTGAGAGAGATAGAGTGAGAGTGAGAGAGAGAGAGAGAGAGAGAGAAAGAGAGAGAGAGATAATGGATCTACCACCGATTATATATATAATATAAAATATATTTATTTATCTTTTGTCGTGCGTAATTTGAGGAAGATTATATATTTCCATCCTCATCAGTTAGATCATAGTTTACAAACATATAAACTATAGTTTATAAATCATCGATATCGACGTACGTCGTACGTATACGCAAACTCGCATAAATCGTGCGAATGAGATATCGTTATTGAAAAGTTCAACGTGTATTAAAAACGCATCGACGGAAGGAAGTATTACGAAAACGAAAAAGAATAAAGTAAACGGAAACGAAGACGCGCTCTGGCCGAATGACGACGGATCAAACGTCTTTCTTTTCATCTCTCCCGTTCTTATTTTTTTTTTTTCTTTTTTTACTTATTTGTTTTATTTTTATTTTATTTTATTTCTTTCCCTCCTCCTAACAAAATTTACATTCACGCGTTCACCACACGTCAAGCAGATTGAAAATATGACGAGTATCATAGCTCGCGTTCGTTCTCAATCGTCCAAGAATACCAGATACGAGGATTCAGTTAGTCGGACCAGTCAGACTAGTCAGACTAGCTAGAGCTACCTAGACTGGCTAGACGAGCTAGTCAGCCAGCTACCTTACTAGGGATAAAGCAAACAGCCATTAAGTTCCGAAGCTTGATGCACCCTAACTCCCAACATCCTTGTGCTTTCTCCTCGTCTCGTCGTCGTCGTCGTCTTGCGTCCGTTTCCTTCCTATATGTATACACACACACACACACATGTATATATATATATATATATATACATACATACATACATATATATATATATATAGCATTTGAATCGCAGATAGAGGAGCGTTCAGGCTCGATAGGACGTGAGAACGGAATCGATTAAGCGGAAGGATATAGTCTAGCAAGAGAGGATGGGTAGGGAGGGAGGGAGGTAGAGAAAGGAGGAGAAGGAGAATGATGACGAGGAGTGGGAACTGATTGGGTGGTAAGAGCGAGGAGGGGTAAGGGGAATGGGAGGGAGTGTGCGTCAAAGATGTGTACGAGAGCGTGTAAGCTTATGGACCAAGCAAATGGAAAGGCAAATTTCGTGAGACAACGTCTTGCATTCTGACCTAACTGTCTCTCTCTATCTATCTCTCTATCTCTCTGTCTCTCTCTCTCTCTCTCTCTCTATATATATATATATATATATCTCTCACTCTCTCTTGCTGTGGCCAAATCAAACAATGCTTGTTTATGCAATGTCATCGTCCAATGGTTCCTTCCTTACTTACTTACTTACTTTCTTACTTACTTTTACTTACTTGCTTACTTACTTACTTACTTAATTTCTTACTTCCTCTCTTTCTTCCTTACTTCCTTATCTCTCCTATAAAAGAGTTATACGAGTTATAAGATCTCGCGTTTCGTGCGATATCTCGAACGCTTCGAAGCGCATCGCCATGATCGATCGTTGATATCAAAATTAAGGTTATCAAACGGGGTACGGAGATTGATATTGTTCTTGTTATATCACCACCTCACGTAAGATCCTCTTCTCTAACACCATTATTCATATATATATATATATATATATATATATATATATATATGTACACATACATACATACGTATATATGTTTCCCCTTTTCTTTGTTTAATTACTCGAGTATTATTATTCGTGAATATAATAAAGATCTATCTCTTCGTTTCTGCTTTGGAATTAGATATTCGATCATTTCATTTCATTTCATTTCATTTCATTTCATTTCATTTTATTTCATTTCATTTCATTTCATTTCATTTCATTTCATTTTATTGCATTTCATTGCAACGCATCGCATCGCATCGTGTCGTATCGCATTGCATTTTATTCGAACGCGTTCGCCACGGAGATGAATTATGTTCCAACTAATTTTCATGAAGAAAAAAAAAAAAAAGAGAGAAGAAAAAAGAAAAGAAAAGTTCAAGTCCCTAATCTTCGTAATTTTATCCAACGATAATAAGCACACTTTTTAATATTTTCGCAAATAATCGAGCCCACCCATTCCTTTCCTTTCGTTTTCTTTCGCTTCTCTATTTTTTGTTTCTTTTTATTTTTTATTCTTCTCCCTGCTCTCTCTCTCTTCTTCTTCTTCTTCTTCTTCTTCTTCTTCTTCTTTTTTCATAAAATTTATTCAAACTTTCGGCATCTCTCCAACGTCAGAAGAAAGTTTGTTATCTTCTGGCAGAACGTGAAACTTTCCATACGTAATTTTTTTCTCTCTCCTTTCTTTTTCTTCCTTTTTATCTTACCCCCCCCCCTTCGTCCTTTCTTTTCCTTCTCTTTTTTTTTTTTCTTCGTAGGCTTCACCAAGTCTTTAACGACTCGGAATAATTTCCTGCGGTCACCCCGCCCCTCCCACTCCCCAAATCGTGTCACCTTTTAACGAGGGTCATCGTAGTCGTTCATCTACACGTACTCTCTCTCTCTCTCTCTCTCTCTATCTCTCTATTTCTCTCTCTCTATCTCTGAAATCTTTACAGATCGTAAAGAGAGAAAATAATGATGTGAGGGACGATATAAAAATCCTAATATGCGGGTATCCCAATTGGCTGGGGGAATAAAAGAAAGAAAAAAAAAAAAAAAGTAAAAGAAAGAAAGAAAAAAAGAAAAAAAGAAGAAAAAAGAAAAGAACATATTCTCAGGATAATCGAAAGGTAGAAAAGTTATGCGGGTGACCGCCAGCAGCAGAAGTAGAAGTAGAAGCAGAAGCAGAAGCAGAAGCAGAAGCAGCAGTAGCAGCATGTTACGAATATTTTCTTCGATCGGGGCTGCCGGTCCGGTCGACTGGTGTGTCTGAGAATGCAATCGGGAACTTGAAAATTGCTTTTTCCGGCACTGGTGTTAGAGGGGCAACCGTGTATGTGCCCGTTGGTATCGTCACTTTTACTCGAGCGGGTGGGGGAGGGGGCATATCAACTCCCCCGAAAGTTAACCAATCGAGTAGTTCCCTTTCGATATCATCCACGTTTGCGAATAGCAATTTTCGAAATATTCGGACCTCGTCATCCGCAAAATCGATATTATATATACTACTACTACTACTACTACTACTACTACTACTACTACAATTCGGCTTACTTCGATATTGCCTTCGCCATTATTAATATTATTACTTTATTTCTAACCAATAATCCAACTGGAGACGTTTTCATATCGATCGTCGTCTCTATACTTTTTTGTTTTCTCCTTTTTTTGTCCACTTTTCTTCACTTCCCTTCTCTTCTCTTTACTTGTTCCTTTTTTTTTTGTTCATACTTTTCCACGAAGCTGACCTTCGTGAAGTTTCACTCGAACAAGTTGATATACTTAGTACACTGACATTCATTTTCACGAGGAAATAGTGGTAATGGTGACACGTAATAGTAGTAGTAGTAGTAGTAGTAATGGTGGTGATAGTGGTGACGGTGGTGATGGTGATGGTGGTGGTGGTAGTAGTAGTAGTAGTAGTACGTAACATCCAGTGGATCTCGTTATCCTTGCTTCCACTCTACGACGACGTTATTTCCATTCGAAATAACTTGCTAGTACGCTTCACCGATCGCGACCGATGGAGCCTTCTCGAGGAGAGTTCTCTCTCCTGCTTGTAGAGAATTAAGACGAAGTGCTTTAACCTAGACAGAGCGAGAGAGATAGAGATAGAAAGAGAGAGAGAGAGAGAGAGAGAGAGAGAGAGAGAGAGAAAATGTGAGAGAGAATGTATGTTTGTGCGTGTGTGTGTGTGAGAGAGAGAGAGAGAGAGAGAGAGAGAGAGAGAGAGAGAACGAAAATGTATGATATGGAGCTCGCTACAGTAACCGATTTGCTACCGACTATGCCTTCTAATCGCACTTTATGCGTTTAGAAGATAGGACGATTTCGTGAATATTATAGCTATAGTTGTAAGGCCAGCTAGAAGGAAATGGCACATTATAATACGTCCTTTGCCTATTCTCCTATAGTTTATCGATGATCTCGAACTTACGTCCCTCGAAATGCGATAGCCCTGTATATATGTGTGTGTGTGTGTGTGTATGTACGTACGTGTGTACGTACAGCTTATATATATTCTATAATGTTGACTTGCAGTCTCGATAGCTTCACAAGATTAGCTATCCTATATATATATATATATATATATATATATATATATATATATATATATATATATATATATATACATATACATGTATATATCTTACATAGAAACATACATAACATTAGCCACGAAACTTACTCGTTATTCTATCTACGATAACAGTGAGAGTTTATTATAACGTAATCAAATGTTGAACCCCGTGTTTTAATAAGTTGAGAGCGTGTGGCGCGTAACGTCCGATCGATAAAATGCACGTAGTGTAATATTGTGACAAGGTACAAATTTTCTCCACGAATTTTATATGACCCCACTCCACCCCTCATCACCATTCACCCTTTCGTCCACCCAAACCACCCATCCGTCCGTCCGTCCGTCCGTCCGTCCGTCCGTCCGTCCAATCCGTTCAATCCGTCCGTACATCGCCGTTTTCTATTTTTATCGAACGAATAAGAAAATATTTGCCACGGGAGAGAGGATACGCGAGACATAGAGGAATCTCCAAAGGGAATCCGTTCCCTGGACAATCCACGTCGCGCAATAACAAACGGCAAAAGGTTAAAGGAAAATGAAGATGAATAGGAGAGTGACTAGATTGGATAGTACCGAGTATGCGAATTCTGTTATCGTCGTTTGAACTCTCTCTCTCTCTCTCTCTCTCTCTCTCGCTCTCGCTCTCTCTTTCTCTCTCTCTCTCTTTCTCTCTTTCTCACACTCTAAAGGTAGAATCGATCGTGGTTGGCTACCTTTACCTCGACGGACTCCGTTCGACCATAAATCACGGCACAATATGTTGGTATTGCTACCAAATGGCCTTGAATACAGGCTGTTCGTTCGCATGAGAAATAGGAGAGAAAGAGAGAGAGAGAGAGAGAGAGAGAGAGAGAGAGAGAGAGAGAGAAAATTGACAGCGCGACGTTATCCTCGCAACTTCCTCGGGAATTAATTTTGAAAAATAATTAATCTGTGTATTTTACATTGACTCCGGGGTATTACCGATCGATCTGATATTAGAAAAGTTTTAATGAAATTTTTCTGATCCTGTTACTACCGCGAAAGAAATAATAATCCAGATGGGTAAACTTTTTTTTTCCTGCTCTTTTATTCTCTCTCTCTCTCTCTCTCTCTCTCTCTCTCTCTATCTCTCTCTCTCATAGGAAGAGACAGTTGTTAGGATGAACGGCGGTAGGCAAATTATCGGTAGGAACGACGCTCGATTGTACGAGGTCCGGCAAAACCGTACATCCATGGCCCACTAGTCATAATAAATCAAACGTTTTTGCAGGACAACGTATTTGGCGTCCGCGCTCAGGCCACGAATCCCACTAACACCGCCCACTTGGCCGGACGCCATTTTGACCGGACTCTATATTTCGAGAATAGCAAAATATGCGATATTGTAGTTGGTAGTAAGCTTCCTTCCTTTTTTTTCCCCCTCTCTCTCTCTCACACACACTCTCTCTTTCTCTCTCTCTCTCTCTCTCTTTCTCTCTGTCTATCTATCTTTCACTCTTTTTGCCAAGGGGTAAAAACTGTCGTAGTAGGATTCTTTCGGGGAAATGCTTTCTCGTAGGATTTCGCATCTCGTTCCGCTAGATTTCTAACGATTTAAAGATGAACGAGAAACAGAGACAACACGGACAGAGAGAGAGAGAGAGAGAGAGAGAGAGAAAGAGAGAGCGTGGAAAAAAAAGCTAGAAAGAGGAGGTGGTAGAGGAGGAGGAGGAGGAGAAGGAGGAGGTAGAGGTTTGCGGATTTTGCCAAAGCGTTTTTCAGTATCGACGATTGGCTCCGTTATCTGTATACCGTTGTTTGTAGTCAAATGCAGACTGAAACTGCACGTCGAATACGTTTCGATGGAGCAAACAACGCGTTTACAAAGAACCCACCGACATCGGTAAGCCCCTCTCCCCGCTACGCTCCAACCCTCTATCCCTCTCTCTCTCTCTCTCCCTCTCCCACCCTTTATCCATCCCTCCGCCACTTTTCTACGTTATAACGTAACATATAAATCACTCTCTCTCTCTCTTTCTCTCTCCCTTTGGACCGGTGATTCGACATGAGTTCGGTCGCAAGGTCGCGTCAATTGACCGATAGCGATAATTGCTTTTTGCAGGCGTACGCAGAGATTCAATCAGGGTCACTCTCGGCACGAAACGAATTTAGATCGTGCTCGCGCGTACCCACGCCCTTCCACACCCCGCTAACCCCGTTCCCAGCTCTCATCCCCAATCCCTTCCCGTCCTTCGTGTACCCCGCCGTGAAAATGGTGGAATAGGCCAACTAGCGATAGTGGTGGTGGTGGTGGTGGTGATGCTACTAGTAGTAGTAATAGTAGTAGTAATAGTAGTAGTAGTTGTAGTAGTAATTTCTCATCCTCGGGGTGGATGGATATGCCTTTTAAAATCCGTCCATGTAGATTACCGAGATTCACGAGTCCTGCAACAAAAGAGAAAACAACACGATCGGATTTCAAGCGTAACCGAATAAACTCGTCGATAAACTTCGAATGGCGTTAATAACGAGAGAACGTACATACGATACATACATACATACATACATACATGCGTGCATACATACACGCATACATGCATACGTACGTACGTAAAATCGGTAGGATTTATCATATAAAAAAGAATCATTATCCCATCGGGCAAAAATAAAATAACAACGCTCGTTCGAAGAATTAATCACGGCTCAGCATTCTTTTCCTTTCTTTTTTTTTTTTCTTTTTTCTTTCTCTTCTTCTTCCTCCTACCCTCTCCCCTACCCCTCCCCCATACCCGTCCTCACTTTTCTTCATTCATTCTTTTTACCTTTTTTTTTTTTTTTTTTTTAAACGAACTATTCTTGCAAAAGAAAAAAGATAGGAAAGGAAAAATTAATAGAGAGAGAGAGAGAGAGAGAGAGAAAGGAAAGAATCCGACGATTTTTGAAATAAAATATTTAACGAACGTACATATAACGTATGCATTTGTTCGATGCAACCGAGTGCATTCGGTTAGATGATTATGAAACAAGTAGGTTGACGTGTAGAGAAGAATTCTATCAGCAAAGTGTCTCTCTCTCTCTCTCTCTCTCTCTCTCTCTCTCTCTCCCTCTCTCCTACCCTCCCTCTGTGCGCGCGCGCGCTCTCGCGTGTCTGTGTGTCTCTGTGTGTGCTCGTATGCGTGAGTGTAAAAGCGAGCGTTTGCATTGCGCGGTCAGTCAGGCTTGTTTATGGCGAGCATGCATACACAGGGTGCCTTCGGCCATTTGTCCGTGATGTTTGTCTGAAAATCATCACCAACGACGACGCATCATTATCATTCATCGCGCATTCGTGACATTTCTCGCAGCGAATGCAATGATGCAACGCGCATCGAGACGAGATATAAGTCGTGAGAGAGCGTCATTCATTCAACGGCTACGATGCTTTTCTATAATCTATGATCCATCGATTCGAGTGATAACAGTTTAGAGGGAAAAAGAGATCGAGATCGATAGATCGTGATAGACGGATCGTGATCGAGAAGGATAGAAAGAAAGAGAGAGAGAGGGAGGGGAGTGATAGAAAAAAGTATAGTAATCGATATCATAGAAAGTATATATTCTTGCACGAATCACTGTACTGATATTGTTAAAAAAATATATGTAATATCCTACGCGGGGAGCGTATACGATCGTGTAATAATCTATTGATAATATTACTATAGTGTTCGCGTAACACACGTACGTACACAAACGTACACATATAATCTATTAATGGTATTGCTATCGCGTTCGCGTATTAACATACACGCGCGCACGCGCACGGTTACAAGTATAGACGCACTCACACATTTACGGCCGTACTTACATTCATCCAGTTTCATAGATTTACAAGAGAATATTTATTTTCTACCGGTGAATGTTCGAAACATTCGTAGGATTATATTTCATCGTAATATTCGTTCTGTTGAATAGCATAGAGTGAGAGATATAAAGAGAAACAGAGAGTGAGAGAGAGAGAGAGAGAGAGAGAGAGAGAGAGGGAGAGAGTATTATCAATCTTTGCAGGCCGTTGTTAAAAGGCGAACTTTCCTAGCTGCATCTACCTTCGTATACATAATCCTCACTTTATTAGGATGTATTTCTCGAAGGCGATGCGTCGTAAATATTCCCAAGTCTTCTCTCTCTCTCTCTCTCTCTCTCTCTCTATCTCTTTCTTTCTTTCTCCCTCTTTCTCTCTCCTACCCTATCCTAGTCTTCCTTTCATTACCGGCTTTATTATCATACAACAATATTATCCGTGCCACTACCGAGATGACGGTAACTATAGTACCGTCTAGTTAAGTGCATTAATCTAATTTGACGAACTTGATAAAAACTCAATTAGCTTTGTGTGTGTATATATATATATATAGTATATAGTATATAGTATATAGTATATAGTATATAGTATATAGTATATATATGTATGTGTGTGTGGGTGTGTGTATGTAACATAATGAAACATGTCTCGTACGAAAATTGATTTGAGTTTTTTTTTTTCTTTATGTTTCACTGGTTTAAGTTAGATGAGATGTAAAGGGGGTGGTAACCGTTCTGTTTATCGTACCTCGCGTGAAAGTCCGATCGGTTTTCTGTCTTTCTCTCTCTCTCTTTCTCTCTCTCTCTCTCTCTCTCTCTCTCTTCTCTTTCCCTCTTTCTCTCATCTCTTTCTCTTTTTTACTCTTTCACTCTTTCATTGTAAACGAACAAGTTTAGCCTTGATAATTCTCTCTCTCTCTCTCTCTTTCTCTCTCTTTCTCTCTTTCTCTCTCTTTTTCTCTTTCTCTCTCTTTGTGTGCGCGTTCGTGTATATGTGTTTAAGCGAAGCATACGGTGGCCGCTTTTGTACGTCGAACTCCACGTACGATAGGAAGGTTAATTAACATCGAAGTGCTTTTATCGGAAATGAGCGGTGAACTTCTGTGGACGCACGCGCACAAGTTACTCCTTCTCTTGTTGCTATCAGACAGATAGAGAGAGGGAGAGAGAGAGAGAGAGAGTATACGAGCGAGACAGGACTTTATAAATCTCATTTTCCATCAAAAGAGATAACAAAACGTTTATATCTGTTAAAGATCCAATAACTATTATCGCAATTGAAATAATTTTGATATTATCCCTATATTTAAATTTGCAAAAGAAAATGTTCTTTTTTTTTTTTTTTTTTCGTTGTATTACCTCGTAACGTCGTAATATATAAGAGATAAATAATTCCAATGAGGTATAATTAGTTAAGCACCGCAATAGACACTTCATTTTGATAATAATTTGTAGCTTAATTTTTTTTTGATAATAATTTGTACGTACACACACACACACACACATATATATATATATATGCGTGTACATACATGAATATATATAGAGTGATCGTCGTTATTTATTTCATACGTAATCGAGTATAAATGTTAAAAGCGTATATGTATATGTTATATAAAACAAGATTTATAAACGAGCTAGATATGTAACATGGATATTGAAGCGACCTCCGGTGAATATGTAACAGTTCCGTATAATTAATAATATATCCGTATAATTAATAATCGCTTGTAGACTAGCTTTAATATACACACACACATGTATATATATATAAAGCAGTTAGGTTTTAATTAGGTGATTAATATTCCATGCGTTAATAATCAACTGATCATAGGTAGATACCCTATCGCGTGACTTTATATTCCAAATGTTGCATCTATTTCTCCATTTATTATCATCGGCTTGTCGATAGTAAAGCATCCCCAACAGGTCAATAGAATATGCTTAAATCGTTCTACCACCTCGTGTTCGCACTTTAACACGATTATATCTTCTCGCTTGAGTTTTGTCCGAGAAATCGTTAATACCATCGCCAAAAATGATTTCGTTAAATTCGATCGAGCATACACACGTGCACGTGCTCATGCATGCAGGTACTTATATTCAAACGTTTAAGACCTTCTTTCTATATCGTTGTCTCCTTCCTCTTATCTTCTTCCTTTATTTTCTTTTTTTTTTGTTTTTTATTTCAAAAACATGCTTATTTCTATTTTTCAATTTTTTCTTCTCTCTCGTCGTTACTCACGCAATTTCTTTAATTAAATCTCGTAATCGTTTGCGAGAGTTATTTTCTTACATTCATGGGCAAACACCACCACCGTCGCCACCGCCACCACCATCATCACCACCCATCACCTACACGTAGTATCTCTCGGCTACCGGAAAGTAATAAAAGTACGATATTTGATTTTCGAGGTTTGAAATTGGTTTGTTTTCCCGTCTCCATTTCCTCGCCGTTCAAGCGTAACGAACTTTTTCCTTTTTTTCCTTCGTTCGTTCCTTTTTCCCTTTTTATTTCTCTTCCTTTCCTTTCCTTTTTATCTAAACGTCGCGCCGATTGCTTTCGACGGTAGTGACACTTTTGAATTTAATACGTAGTAAGCAAGTAAGCTTAACCTTAAACAAATCCTATGAAAACAAAATTCGATCAGCCTTGGGCGCTACCAGTAACCGACGGTTGAATAGCTTTCAGTATTCCAGAGGCTACCAAGCCAGAGAGCGATATGAAGTATTTACTAGCCGCACATATCATACCCGAGAGACCAACGGAATCTCTACAATGAAATCGATCTGCTTCCTATCTCGAAGCATACCCATCCCTCTCTAACCCCCTAACCGCCAACCCCTCCCACTACCTCCGGCCATTCCCTTTCCATATCCCCCTCCCAAATCCCACCCCCGCCGAATAAACTTCAAAGATAATATTCCCTTATTTACCGACTTTCGATATGTAATACTTCGTCCATATCATTTTTCTACCCTACTCTCACCCTTATATAACCCGCAAGCTTGCTTTTCACTGAAATACGTAATTCATACATACCATATCCTTGGAAACTCTCTTCTTGTTTTCTTCTCCCTCTCTCCCTTTCGTTCTTGGCTTTTTTATTTTTCCTTTCTTTCTTTTTTCTTTTTTCTTTCTTTTTTTTTTTTTTTTTTTTTTTTATTACTTTCGCTTCCTTTTCTTTCTTCTTCATTTTTTGTTTCGTTTTGCAACGTTAAGAAGAAAATAGGTTTTAAATGAGTTTAAAACGTTGGATCGGAATATTCGGTGAAATTCTTTTCTTCTTCTTCTTCTTCTTCTTCTTCTTTCACGTAATTTTTTCGATGTTAATTAAAAGGAAAAAGAAGTTCGTTGCTCTTCGAAGATTTGAGGATATTGCGATCGATAGTTAATCGTCAGACGACCGACTTACATATGTATCTATGTACCTTAATTCACGTGAGTCCATCGTACTACTACTACTACTACTCTTATTACTATTACTATTACACGCTACTACGTACGTAAAAACGTATGCATGTATGCGCGTACTTTGAAAATGTTGTCGAACGCGAATAACGATTATACGCGAACGTATATAAATGGCAATGTGCCAACGTGAGGGAAGGGTTATGGACATTTTAAGGAACTTTCTGTATTGGAACGGAGCCACGAACGAGTTGTAAACAGTGATATTATATTCTCGTTATTATAATCCTTTATTTTATGACTAATCGATGTATCGATCGATCGATCGATCGATCGATCTTTAATAAAAATCGTTCTTCGATATATAAAAAAAAAAAACAAGAATATGTCCTCTCGAAGCCTTTCGATGTCTCGTTCGTTTTCCACTTTTTTCCTTCGTTCGTTTATATTCCTTTGTTTGTTTGTTCGTTCGTTTCTTGCTTCTCTCTCTCTCTCTCTCTCTCTCTCTCTCTCTCTCTCTCTCTCTCATCCACCTTCTTTTTTTTTCTCTTTCGTCGTTCCTACGTATTACATTCTGATATTTTCAATTAACCCCGAGGAGATTGGATTCGCTAAGGATTTGCGAAATGGGAAATGCGTTGCAAGTGGTTTAAATAAATCTGTTACAACCATGTATCCTGTCGCTGTTTACCCACCCGTATAAACCCATCAACGTGTACTTACATGCGTGTTTACGACGCGACGACACATAGGCGGTGGCCTGGTCGGTTTCGTTCATTTCCAAATGCAAATACAAATAATGATATATAAAAACTATAAACGATAAACGAAAGTTGATTAAATCGTTGCGATGTTGATCGAACGATGAAAGACAATGAAGACACTGATTTCCATTTCTCTCTCTCTCTCTCTCTCTCTCTCTCTCTCTCTCTCACTCTTTCTCCTTCTGTCTATCTATCTTTGCCCTTCTCTTTTATTTCATTCGTCGATGTTTGTTATCAGTGCTATCGGTGGTGGTAGAAAGAGTTATTACCTCCTTTCTATACGAACGAACGAATGACCAAACGAACGAACGAACGAACGAATGAAAAGATAACGTTTTATATCTCGCGTTTCGTGGCAAAGCACCACGGCTCTACCTTCGAATTCTCGAGTTCGAGTTCGATCTTTAGTTCGAGCTCGAGTTCTCGATCTCGAGTTACGAAACGATCCGAACGAGAAAAGTTTTCGTTCGTACCGAATCATTCCTTCTCTCTTCCTCTCTCTATCTCTTTTACTTTTCCTTTCGAAAGTATAGGGTGAGCCAAAGAGGGGTCCAGGTGGAATCGATCGAAATTTAATTACAATCCGGGGGGTTCGCGCGCGAGAACGAGAACGAGAACGAGAACGAGAGGGAAAAAATAAGAGGAAGAAGAAAGTAAGAAAGAAGGAAAGGAAAGAAGGAAAGGAAAGGAAAGGAAAGGAAAGGAAAGAAAGATGGAAAGTAAAGTTTCTGTAAAAATCGAATAAAAAGAAAAAAAGAAAAAGAAAAAAAAAAAAGAAAAGAGAAACTCCGTTCGAGAGTTCCATCGTATACCTTTCGACCAACACTGATTCCCGTTGAGATAAGTTTTCCAACGATCGATGCTCGACGGTAGTCATGCGTGTGCATTCGTCATTCGTTGCACCTCGTAGATAAGCGAAGCCCTCGAGGGGGTGTGTCGATACACATCTATATATATATATATATATATATATATATATAGATGTGTATGCATTCACACACACACACACCCACACATATATATATATATAAATATATATTTATATATAGGTATGTATACTAACGTAGAGAATGATGAAATAGCTGGTATTTCAGATAGCAACTTCGCATTCGTCATTGTACCTTCGTAACGTATAGACGACGCGAGAGTTGCACTTTTTAGAGATCGAACGTCGTTCCGGACTATCTCGTATTCTTCGACCTATCACGCGAATCGACATACGCGTATGTACCGTTTTGTTTCTGTTCAAAAATGTTTCAACGATCGTCTAGCGTAGTGGTACACGTATATACGTATACGTACGTCGATAGTTTGTCACGTACGATAACACACCGTTGAGTGCTCTCTCTCTCTCTCTCTCTCTCTCTCTCTCTCTCTCTCTTTCTCTCTTTTTTCCTCCCTCGTGAAACACGTTAGCGACTCGTTCGAATAATCTTGAAACCTTCGATGGAAGCTTTGCACGGCGTTAAACACCCCCCAAAAACTCGTCTACGGGATTATTGATTATCGACGGAACATTAGATTGAAATCACTTAATTAGTTTTATAATCTATGAGAACATTGAAACTTGGCGCGTTAACTCTAAGGTACATCTCTTATCGAAACCATTAGCCAAGCGATTCGGTTATGGTTTTGCCAAAAGTAACATATAATCGAGAGAGAAGGATATATATATATATATACACCTAGTTGTATTATATATATATATATATATATATATATATATATATATATATATATATATATATTGAGAGAGAGAGAGAGAGAGAGAGGGAGAGAATGAGTAGAGAAATGTAGAACAACTAGGTGTATGTATACAGCGACGAAACAAGAGAACAAGTATAGTATCTATGTACCTATGTATAAGGTGAACAAGTATAGAACAGGAGACGAAGTTTCTCACAGAATATGAGAGAGAGAGAGAGAGAGAGAGAGAGAGAGGGAGAACGAGAAGGCCAAGGCGTTTCCTCTTGGCAAACACGAGTATATCTTCGCTTTTGGTCGTCTCTATAGGCTGTAAATCTTGAACGGAACGGAATGGAACGGAACGAAATCGAACCGAACTAAACCGAACCGAACTGAATTGAACCGAACTGAGCCGAGCCGAGCCGAGCCGAGTCGGTCGTTGGTCTAAGTCTCTAAAAACTGGCCGAAGAGAAATTCAGCGAAAGACGCAGGGTTTCCCTTTTAGATTCGCACGAGTACCACCATCATCATCATCATCTCTCTTTCTCTCTCTTGTTCTCTCTCTTTCTCTCTCTACGTTCACGAGCACAAGATAGGTGTCCGTTTCTTTCGTTCAACCCAGTACCGGTTTGACTGGCTTACGCGAGCCTTCGCGATCCCGCGACTTAATTGACCCCTTGGATTTCATTTGCGATACCATTCTCTATCCGTAATGCACCTTATAATGTCTACCGTAATGTACCATGCGTGTACCATCCATGTACCATGCGTGTACCGTCTAACCATTCTCAATTACAATTTTATTATTTATTTCGATCTTCCTGCTTTTTGAGATCTGACACCGAGACTTTATCGTTGGTACTTATGTTACACCTCTCTCTCTTCTCTCTCTTCTCTCTCTCTCTCTCTCTCTCTATCTCTCTATCTCTATCTCTATCTCTATTACGCTCTCTAATTGATATCATTTTCTACTATCCTATACTTTAATATCATTGTCCCTCTTCGCATTACTCTATACGTTACTTTTCTTTTCTTATTTTTCTTTCCTTTTTTCTTTTTCTATTTTTTTTTTATAATTAATTTCTTTTCAATCTTACCGCAATATGTAATACGTACAATTTCAATTTTACTTCCTCTTCCTGTATCTTCCTGTCCATCTTCTTTGTCTTCTTCTTCTTCTTCTCGAAAGAGAAATAACCGACATCATTCTATCGTACGCTTGACTAAGTAACATTATCTACGGGTTAAGACTCTACGAGACATTGTATGCAAATTGACGTGATCTCGACTTAATAGAGACGGGCTTCCAATTAAGTTACGTTCGGTATATACTCTCTCTTTCTCTCTCTATCCCTCTATCCCTCTATCCCTCTCTCTCTCTCTCTCTCTCACTTTATCTATCTATCTATCTATCTCCAAGTTTCTGTCTCTTTCGAGAATGCCTGTTTCCCAAAGCACGTTCGGTGTACATCCTTGCTGCCCTTTAACTGTCGTTTGTATTTTACTAGGAAGAAATAGTTGCCTCGAGGGAATCGAACGAAAGGCCATAATGCATCTTGATATTTTGGGTCATGGTCAAACGTCATGATAACAAAGATCGAACTCGTCGTTATATTTGCATATGAGAAAGTACTAATCCCGAAAACTAAGTCCTTCTTCTCTAATCTCTAAATCCTTTCACGATGATTTACACGATAAACTGCACATACACACGAACACACACAAACACACACAGCACACTTTCCCGCGTGATATATATATATATATATATATATATATATATATATATATATTTTTTTTATTTTTTACCTTTCCACTCCTCCCCGCCTCTTCTCTACCTTCCTCTTTTCTTCTCTTCCCTTCTCTTTCTTCTCTTCATTCTCCCTAGTTTTAATTCCAGTACAAATGTCAAAGTTTATTTTAGTGGCTTGGTAGTTCGCATTCAACGAAAGGTAAAAGGGTCTTTAAAAGAGTGCTTGACATTTATAGAGGAGGAGGCTTCAGTAAAGGAAGAACAGAACAGAACAGAACAGAACAGAACAGAACAGAACAGAAAAGAGAAGAGAAGAAAAGAAAAGAAAAGAGAAGAGAAGAAAAGAAAGCGGTCATCTCGATTCGTATCGATTTATCGTAATAACGTTTTTTGCTTGATCAATTTTTACACGCACAAATATACACACACATGTATGCATTCATATATTTATATGAAATAGGATTCATTGTTAAATAACATAAAAATATGTGCGTGTGTGTATATGTATATACACACGAAACCCGTTAAGCTCGTGTAATGTCGATAGTGGTTAAGTTAATTTTCGTTTTTTAAATGGAACGTAAAAAGCAGAGTCGAGCAGTGTAAAAATAATTCTCTCTCCCTCTTTCTTTCTCTCTCTCTCTCTTTCTCTCTCTCTTTCATTTTCTCTTCCTAACCGAGACTACCAGGTATGTGTTCTGTAAATTACGAGTTTCACGTTACGGAAACCTCTATTGTATATTATATAGTTTCATTTAATATGCCAGGGAACAATGTGTCGTTGTAAATCTAATATAAATAATAATAATAATAATAATAATAATAATAATAATAATAATAATAATAATAATAATAATAATAACGTCGTGGAAAAACTCACAATTCGCTTTATTTTATCATTTTATTTTTATTTATTTATTTTTTATTTTTATTTCCTTTTTGTTTTACGATAGAAATTGAAAAATACATTTGTCCGGTTATCGGGTCGAACGAATTATTACATTTAACTTATCCAACTATTAACTATGATTTATTACAAAGTAAATAATACGTCTATGTATGATTACGTATGTCTATATATATATATATCTATATATATACTTACATAGGTCAACAAACGTACGTAGAAATTCTCTCATACAATCGATTCGTTTATTTATCACCATGTGTGCGTATGCGTGTGTGTGTGTGTGTGTGTGTGTGTGTGTGTGACGCAAAACGAAGGTAATCCTTTTCGCCATAAATCACATAAATCGAAATAAACATTTCTTTGTTTTATGGAAAAATTTTCCGGCTTTCAAAGAGATCATTGCGAATAAATAATTTCTCGTTATTGCAAAAAGATAATTATTTACTCTTTCTTTATTTCTTTCATCCTCTTTTATTTTATTTTATTTTATTTTGTTTTTTTGTCATTACCTTCGACTATCAACGAGAAACATATACATACATACATACATACATAACTAAACGTATTTTTACTCGACATCATTTTCTCGACTCATGATCACGACTTCAATGTCGTTACACATATGTATATGAGGTATACGTACGTATAAATATATATATATATATATATATGTGTGTGTGTGTGTGTATGTATATAAGGTACGTATGAGCTTCGTCGCTTACACTCCATAAATTATGCAAAATGTAATGGCGGTGAAACCGTTTTAAAAGCGGATAGCTCACACACATTTTCCGCTAGTAAGCTCGTACATAACCGAAGTACAACGTGTCTGATATATTCTGCTTGCTCGTTTACTTGATATGTACATATATATATATATATATATAAAATGTCCACTGTTTTAAAAACAAATATATATACTTTTTCTTTCTTTCTTTCTCCCCCCTCTCTCTCTCTTTTTTTCTTATTTCTTCCATTCTTCGAATTTCGCACGAACAACTTATCACTCGTTTAACATACCTAATAAAAAGGATTAATCGAATTTTACTATAGTTTACTTTGCCATTATCTAATATCGAGACAATGTGAATTCGTAGGAAGGTGATAAAGGCGGAACGTGACTCATTTAATGATCGTAGACATATATATACATATATGTATGTATGGATATACGTATACGTGTGTTGTGTGTATGTGTGTGTGTGTGTGTGTCGCCGTCTAGTAACTCTTCCTCGTGGCCAATTATACCGTGCCGTAAGTTAGAGGTAAACCAAAATCGGTTGGATTCTCGGATCACGGAGAAGTTCGACGACAAACGTTTCGCCCGGAAGTCAAACTGCATTCCCGTCATTTCAAACTAGTCGTTAACGATCGTTCAACGCTTCCGACGTGTCGTCCACATCCCTTCCCCATCCCTCTTTTTGCAGACTCCATAGGGGATTCTATCTTTCCGAGATTACACACACCCCCCCCCCTCCCCCCGACAAATTGCTTATTTAATCGATCGGTTTAGAAATATCTAATATCCAATATCGCGTCCATTGAATCAACGTCTGAACGGTTCATTCGTCTTCCGTTTACATCGTACGAAATAATCAAATTAAAACATAAACGAATATATACGTACGTGTTAATGCGCACCTTTCATTTTCCTTCCTTTTCTTTAAAAAGAAGATACGAAGATAATCCAATCACTACGACGATTAATGATATCAAACGTACCGGATATTGAAACGAAATAATAAATTTCGTTCGTTGGGATCCTGATACACCGACGACTTGTTTTAGACTGAGGGAGATCACGTAGAGACGTGTGTAACGCGCTACCGTAGCGTGTCCTTGAAAGAGCAAACAAACCTTGCGCATAACGCCCGTCTTATCTCGATATCAAAACAATAACGTTCGAAGTCGACGGGCGAAGAGAACTAGCGTCGTAGTATATTTCGTTGAGGCAGTCCTTAACTTTCTTTCTTTTTGTTTTGTTTCTCTATATTTATACGATATGTCACTATCTGCGTTCTCACTTTGACTATTTCTCTCTCTCTCTCTCTCTCTCTCTCTCTTTTTCTCTTCTTTTTCTTTTCTTCTTTTCCTCTTTTTTTCTTTTATTCATTCACGCACGATTACACGTACTTACGCTGTTGCGGCATTGACGAAATACACAAAAAGTATTAAAATCGAATTTCCTTCGATATAACACCGCGAGAATCGTTTCACGTATACGTGCGTTGATATTCTCCATGGGTAAAAAATAAAAAAAAATAAAAAAATAAAAAGAAATAAAAAACGATAATCGTCACACGTCAATCATTTCTATCGTGTTAAATATTTCGACATTTCGACAACGTGTTCAAATTCGTTTAATAGTCGTTAAAACGATGATATTGAATTTATCAAATGACAGAGTACATAGATGCGTATCTGTATTACATACACATGTATGTACGAGTGCATGCGTGGACACGTTTAGAAAAAAACCAGCTAAGATTTCATGGGAATAATCTGAATCGTAATTTGAATTTAAATCGTGAGTAATGGCTCGTAATAAATGGGAAGTAAGACGTTATATTTACATTTACGAATCTCTCTTTGAGCCGTAATATCGATCCAAGTTTCGGTATGGTTTTCCAACTACGAAATTGAATTCGTTTGATATCAACGAAAATATTATATTAGAATATCTTAATCACTTCGAAATTTCATTCATTAATTTTATCTTGATATTTACTTCGACGTTTACTTCTTCGAAAGCTATTAAACTTAAAATATATATATATATGTATATATATATATATATATATATATATATATATATATATATATATATATATATATATAGGTGGTTGCTTGTTTTACATTATTTAACTTTTGAACGAAGAAGAGTTAAACGTTTGAAACTGGAAAGAAGATATCTTCAAATTTCTACAGAGAGAGAGAGAGAGAGAGAGAGAGAGAGAGAGAGTACTATATCATACTCGGTAATTTCTCGTATAATAACATTTCGTATAATTTTCTAAAATAAATTTTCCACGTAGAAACTATTAATATTATTATTATTATTATTATTATTATTGTTATTATTAGCAGTATTATTATTAATACTTCCATTCTTGAATAGATCGTACTTTGTTGGTCTACGTTGTATTCCTTTCTTTATTTTTTTTTTTTCTTATACTGTTAAAATGCACTTACCTATAGTAATGTTATGGTACTATTGTCTAATAAAGGTTAATTATTTGCCACACATTTATATATATGTATATATATATATATATATATATATATATATATATATAAATTATATAAATTATATTAGAATATCTTAATGACTTAAGAATATCATTCATTAAATAATTAATACAAATTATTTTATCTCGACATCTCCATCGATATTTATATTTTTTTACTTCTTCGAAAGCTATTAAGCTCTTAATATATATATATATATATATATGTATATATATATATATATATATATATATATATATATATATATATATATATATACGTGATGATTGATGAAAGGAGGATTTGTCGCGAGAAAGGAACGTTTCATCGGAGTTAGTAGGATCGAAGTAAGAAGAAAGCTTCGTTCTATCCCATTATTCGAGTTGCAACGTTCCTCTCTTTGGACGAAACGAAGGAACGAACGAAGGAACGAAGGAACGAAGGAACGAACGATCGAGGTAATTGCTGCGGATAGAGAAACTGGGTTCGGTAACGCTACGACCCGATCCCTTTGAAGGGATAGAGAATTTTCGAATTCTAACGTGCACACGATCTCCTTTCTACCAATATATACGACGAGACGGAACGTCCGACAAAATGCTTCTCCTCCTTTTGAGGCATTTCACCTTTGTCCGATTCCGAATCGGCAAGATGAAAGGAAGAGTCATTGTGCCGGAGCTCCTCTTCTTCGAATCCACACAGTGTCTGATCCAAACGGGGTAGTAGGAACTTGGCTAAACTTATCGCGGATAAAACCTGGAGACGTTACGGACACAATTTCAACCCCTTTGTTGCGTCGTCGCTTTCCGACGAGGAATATTAAATAGAAATTAAGAAGGAAACATTATGAAAGTATATATACACAAATATACGAGTAAATAAATTAAGAGTAAGAAAGAGATGGTATAATAGTTGCAGGAGTTACTCGTTAATTATTTTCTTTTTTTTCTTTTTTCTTTTTTCTTTATCCTTGCCAACGCCTCTCTATCATTTCAACGTCGTGGACACACGAGAGAAACGTTCGTTCATTTGATACGGCTCGTTCAAATAAACGAAACGTACGCGTAATATTCTTCATTTAACAATCGATTACTAATGCAAAATCGTGTAATTAATTCGGTCCCGTCGAATTCTATATGAATAGTATACGATACGATGCAATTCCGATTTTCGAACGTTACGAATTTACTTTTATCATCGAATATATTAGGCAATTGTAATAATGATAGGACACGATCGTTTTCCGATCGGCGTTAAACGGTGAAAGCACGATAATGACACGGCAGCTGTCTTTGTCAACGCATTAAATCCGTTATATTAATCCAAAATGCAATGCTTTCAATGACGAAAGCGGCTTTACCATTGAATCGTTTCAACCTACCATTTCCTATTTGCACTCTGTGCGATATAATGCACACACACACACACACACATATATATATATATATATATAACTTTGCATAATTTTGAGGACGTAAAAGAAGAAGAAAAAGAAGAAGAAAAAAAGAAAAGAAAAGAGAGAAAAAAAAAGGAGAGATAGGAAAGACTTTTCACTGGCCGTTAGTCCTTGCGAAGTGGATTTCATAATTACGAAAGTGCAACGGAAGGCTTGGCCGTCCGTATTCGTGTCACGCGTGGAATAAAAAGAAAGGGTGGGTCTCTGACATTTTCGTAGTCGTTTGTGAAAACACGCGAGGGAAGACACGCGGAACTCGTCACTTTCATTACATTCGAATTTTTTTTTTCTTTTTCTTTTCTCTCTCTTTCTCTTTCTCTCTCTTTTCTTTTCCTCCTATCTTTTTTCTTTTCATATATATATATATATATTTTTTTAACGAAAACTTACGAGAAATTGTTGGTTCGATATATTGTACGTTTCGCGTATGCATATATGTATATATATATATATATATATATATATATATATATATATATATATATATCACGAGAAATATAAATTTAGGAAGATTCGAAGGGGCGTTAAAAATTGTTTACTTCCTATTCCCTTCTCCTTTTTGTTTCTTCTTCTTCTTCTTTTCTTTTTTCTTCTTATTTCTTTCCTCTCCGCTCAAAGAATATTCCCGATGAGATATCCTTGGAGAAAGGGAAGGATGGCTGAACGGACGTCCTGTTATCCAGACAAATAGACGCAGATGACTCTTTTCCCTTTTTCTCGATAAAGAAGTGACACGGAGGATATTATTTCCAGAGCCACGGCAGCAGCTCCTTTCATGGCTGATTTATACCTCGTCTCAGAGTGACATTCGCTTCCCCATCCGAACATCGAATCCTTCGATGCTATACATACCTATATATATATATGTGTGTGTGTGTGTGTGTGTGAACGTGTGTATATATACATACATATATATCTTAATCCAAGGATACGAAGCTAGATGTCTGACTTCGATCTAGCTGATCTCATCAAAATCGTAATTAATCGATCGGTAGTAGATTAGAAGATTGAAACGTTTAACCTGTCCTAAGATTTATTGTATCAAAGATTATACGAAAGTTAATACGTCGCTTTAGAGCTAATATAACTAAAGTTTTTAACGTGAATACTTGGGAGACGATTTTTCCTAAATTTTACGACGATTCATGCGCACCCTTTGAATGTACCCTTTTTAAGATTTTTCACGTCCAAAGGCTAAAGGTTAAAATGTTACAACTCACCCATGCTTTTATACCATGGCGATATACATATACATATACCGGCCACGAGATTGTTTCCTTTTATTCCCAGGGATATAATAATAATTTTCTGCCACGTCGTTCCACAGTAACGTAGACCCTACGAAGGGTCGACGAGCCTGAGGGTTTTCTCACCTTTCTCTCTCTCTCTCTCTCTCTCTCTCTCTCTCTCTCTCTCACTCACTCTCACTCTGACAGTCAAGCTATGCAAAGAGAAAAAGAAAGAGAGAGAGAGAGAGAGAGAGAGAGAGAGAGATGGGCTATTCATTTTAATCCGAAAGTTTAAGCCAGGCATTGTAATAAGAGAAGTGAGAAACTTTAAAAGACACGTTTCGGGTCTACGCTTATCCTCTCGTGTCTTCCTGTTTTCCATGTTGAGACGTTTTAGAAAATCTCAGGGACCCTTCCCACACCCCTTCACCACTACCCCACCACCACAATCACCACCACCCCTTTCTTAACCCATAGAATTTTAGAGCCTTTGTTTCAGTAAAAACTCCTTCCTTCCTTCCTTCCTTCCTTCCTTCCTTCTTTCTTTCTTTCCTTTCTTTACGTCGAAGAAAAAGCGAACGTTTCGTCGCTTTGTCGTCGTAACCTCAAGACCATTATTCGTCTAATTCATTACCTAATAGCGTTTAGAATCTTTTTAACGTGCGTTCCACACGTAATCGAGACTATTCCTCGATTTGTCGTTGATATTCCGTTATCGAACGTAACGTTAAAATTTCACGCGAATATTTTCTTTTTCCTTTTCTTCTTCCTTTTCTATTTCTATTTTTTTCTTCCTTTCCTTTAAGGAAGAATTCACTCGCCGACGGTATATCGATTTGTTTGTCGCCGGGATCTGTGCTCTCGCAAGATTCTTTTCTTTTTTATTTATTAATTTATTTATTTGTTTACTTATTTATTTGTTTATTTACTTACTTTTTTTTTTGTATCTTTTAGACGTCTCCTTTAATAAAGTTTTTCATCGTGATCCTACAATTTCTTCTCTTTCCTTTATTTCGTTCCCATTTTTCTTGCCTTTCTTTTCTTTTCTTTATCAAGAAATATATCCCTTCTTACCGGATCCCTTATTTTCTTTCGCTTGAGCTTACTTTTAATAATAACGATAATAATGATGATAATAATTTATAATGATAATAATAATTTATAATGATAATGATAATAATAATAATAATAATAATAATAATAATAATAATAGTAAATTCTAACAAACGTTTGCCCCGAAGAGGAAACACGTTGATAAGTATAATATATGATGAGGGACATGAACGAGCGGACAAAAGTGTTTTTATTTGTTTAAGATGTAAAAACGAGGTAACGTCCCATTATGTAGTCGTTAACGAGTTTTCATAGAGGATTCGAAGCATTTCGAATGCAACGAAAGAGAAAAAGAGATAGCGAGAGCGAGCGAGAGTATAAAGAAAGAAAGAAAGAGAGAGAGAGAGAGAGAGAGAGGGAGAGAGAGAGAGAAAAAGAGAGGGAGAGAGGCCAGACTTATCGTCTTTCACTAAGTAAAATGTCGCTTTTTACGAGAAAGTTATTTACTATGGAAGAAGCCGAGTAAGTATAGGTATACCACTATCGCCGAGGAAACCTCGTCCCTTATTCGCCTCTCTCTCTCTCTCTCTCTCTCCAAAGAAAGAAAAAAAAATGAAAAGTAAATAAAAAAAAAAAAAAAAAAAAGAAAAAGAATAAAAGAAAAGAATAAAAAAAGAAAATAACTCAACCTCTCGGCTACGCGCGAACCTTATTAATACTTACGATTCTCTGTTATAAAAGTTTAAGCAAGAGTAAGGAGAAACGAGCGAGCTTTCTCGAGGAAGAATCGTATCTCGAAGGCAGCTTACATATAATGTATATATATATATATATATATATATATATATATATATACACACATACATACATTCACACACACACACACACAGATATATTTATATATATACTTATATCAACCGGTGGAAGCGCTCGCGTGTTGTAAATTCATTCAGTGCTGGGACTTGCAAAAGAATATTGGCGAAAAGAAACGAATGAAAGAGGGAAGTAAAAAAGACAGAAAGCAGAGATAGATAAGAAGAAAGAGAGAGAGAGAGAGAGAGAGAGAGAGAGAGAGAGAGGATCGGTATAAGGTTAAGTCACCTCGTTATCGAGCTCTTTAAATTTTCAGAAGGAACGGCACGAGCGAGAGAACTCGACGAGCACTAACACTCGTTAATGCTATACTGAAATTTTCAAACTTATTTCGTCGTTTGCTTGACTTCATCTTCTTTACCCATACGTACTTTTCTGTCTTTCTTTTATTCCCCCTCTCCCTCCCTCTCTCTCTCTCTCTCTCTCTCTCTCTCTCTCTCTTACTTCGTTCCATTCGAGAAAGTAATCCAAAATATGTAGGCCAATGTTCTCCCAAAGGTGTTTCCTTTTATTTTCTTCCTCTTCCTCTTCTTCCTCTTCTTCTTCTTCTTCATCTTCTTCCTCCTTTCATATTATTTCTTTTTATCCGTTCAGACCGCGTCATTTATTCAACGACTCAACCAACGCAAAATCAGCATAACGCGTAATAACATGATACACTCAGTGACCAATCCAAACAAAACTAAGAACTGCGTTAAATTCAATCAATGACGATTGTATAAGTTGGCCGACCACCAAGAATTTCTTTTCTAGGTCAAGGTAGATAGTCGCACGGTTTAGTCCAAGCTTTTGCGAGTTTTCGATTGCCTTGCAAACCCTTATAAAGGTTCCTAGGATTTTAATATTCCCTCGAAATATTCATTTTCTCTCCTGATTTTAATTTCGTCGGATGAATTCGTTATATACACACACACACACACACACACATATATATATATATATATATATATATATATATATATCAAATTTTAAAGTAGTATGACTAAATGAGTTTGAAAAGGTCAATCCACGTGTTCGTCAGGGAGGTCCATCAAAGCCGATGTTCAGTTTGACGAGAGCGACCAAAGAAGAAGGACTTATTTGTAAGGCTCATCTAGTTTGATAAAGTAGAGTGAGAGAGAGAGAGAGAGAGAGAGAGAGAGAGAGAGAGGGGTTGCCTGCACCAGCCAGAAAATCGATCCCCATTTTCCAAAGCGCATTTACCACTACTCTCGTTCGAGCTCCCTCACAGTCTCATTAGTTTGTTCGACAAACGGGTTCGGCAAGCCTTTTTTCCCTTCTTTCTACTTTCTTCTTCTTCTATTTTTTTTTTTTTACCCTATCACCCTCTGCTCCCCAACCATCCAACCCTCCTCTCCTCGCCCCTTTCTCGTCTGTCCCTTCGATGTTTCCTTTAAAAACGCTTTATTTATCCGCGTCCATCTTATCCGAGACTTTTTATCCGATTTATTTATATGATTTTTCGTTCTCCCTCCTTATGGAAATTCATTCCCCATTTTGAACGTTATAAACGATATATATCGGACCACGTTGATCATGAAAATGGCTAGGCTCAATTTATCGACGACAACAATTATAATAAGGATAACAACAATAACGACAACAATAACTATAATAACGATAACAACAACAACAACAATAACGATTTCAATTTTATTTCGAGGTGATTATTTCGCGATAAGAAAAAAAAAAAAAAAAAGAATATATTCCTACCGACCAACGCGTCAATATTTTTACCTTTCGATGGGGATTAAAAATACACGGGAAAAAAAAAACGCGCGGTCGTTGCGCTGAAACGAATAGTCGTCTCGTTAGCGAATTTTAGAAGTGCCAAAGAAGCGGGAGTGATGCACAACACGATTTCTCCTTTCTTTCTTTTTCTTTTTTACTTTTTTTTCTGCTCTCTCTCTCTCTCTCTCTTTCTCTTTTTTTTCCCCTTACGCTCAAGCGCTTCTATTTTTTCTTCTTCTTTCTCTCAACGCGAGAGAACGAGCGTCGAGAAGTTCGGAATCTTCTCACTTCCCGAATAAAGGAAGTAGAAGCTTTGCTGGCGGATACGCTTCTCGCATCCTTCCTTTTTCATTTTCGCTTTTGTACAACCGAGAGAAGCAGTAAAGAAAGTGGGGGAGGGGAGGAGGCCCACCCCGCCTCCTTTCCCAACCCACTCCTTCATTAAAGTTTCCACCGTCCACTTTTGTAGTTTTTGATTCAGGAAACGAACGAAACTCTTTACTTTCCGTTGGCCACGTTCCGAGAACGTAACACATTCTTATCGATCGACATATATATATATATATATATGTAACATTTTTATAATATATATATATATATATATATATATATATATATATATATAACAATTTTATTCTTCATCTAATAAAATATAAAATGTACCGTGATCTTAAGACAATTATATATATATATTATATATATATATATATATAAACATTTCTATATTAAAAAATATATTTTATAGTATCCATTTAAAGATCCATCGATCTCGTTTCTCTCTCTCTCTCTCTCTCTCTCACTCCTGTCTCTCTCACTCTCACTCTATCTTATGAAAATCTACGCTTATCCGTAAGAATCGATGTTTCATTTTATATCCCGGTCTTTACCGTAAAGAAGATCTGGGAATTCATCCTCTTAAAGAAACGTCGCGACGTTGCTATTTAGCCCGTAGCAGTTTTTAATTTACTTAATTTATTTAGCTCCCGCATAAAACTCCCATCGCCTTTGTGAGAGAAGGTTTCCACTTTTACGACGACTACTGCAACGACGACAATGACAACAATATTATATATATAAATATATATATATATATATATATAATTCTCGCCATACGGATTCGCTTATATTTTTTGTTTTTTTTTTCAGTTTCTTCTTTCAATTTTCTTTTTTTTTTTTTTTTTTTACTTCCGCGGATGAACGTAACGCGAGCGAACGATAAAAGTATAATTACACGCGACAAATCTTTGATTTTTCTTCATTTTTGTTTCAACCTTGAGCAAGTAAAATCACTCTCGATACCCTTTTTGTCGCTACGTTTCTTTCTTTCCTTTTTTTCTTCCTTTTCTTTCTTCCCTTCCTCCTTTCCGTCGTCGATAAAACTCTCGAATTTTCTTTCACAAAAGAATCGTATCGGTTCCATCATTACGATAATTTCTTATTCGCGTCAGGGACTATGACGATACGGAATATATATTTACTTTTGCAAACATATCGCGTAACAATTCGAATTTGTATGCCTTTCAATCGAGATTAAAGTAAAATTATTTTGGATATATGTACATATACATACATACACACACACACACACACACACACATATATATATATATACATACATTTTTCATGACATATATATCGTGAAACACGAATCGGAAATAACGTTCGAACGGACACGCAACGAGTTCGAAACGATTCGTCGTTGTTATATGCAATATATGCACTATTCATGTACGTACGTATGAACATATATATATATATATATATATATATATATATATATATATATATATATATATATATATGTATATGTATATGTACGTAGGATAGATACAACGCATATACGTGTTCGCAAACGATGGATAACGCAGAAATCATTGGACATTTCAGCTTTATTCTCTTACTTTAAACCGCGTATAGGAATATCCGGAACGGTATTGTTCTCCCTAGCAAATAGTAATAGTCAAGCATGCTAGTGGTTTACCACTAACCCAACGATCCCTCTCTCTCCTCTCTTTCTTCCTCTCTCACTCTCTCTCTCTCTCTCTCTCTCTCTCTCTCTCTCTATCTCTCTCAACCTCTCATTTCCGAAAGCGATATAGTATATTCGAGTAATAAAATTTTTATTACCTCGTACTTATACCAGCCCAAAGTGATTTTACGAGACAGAATAACGCCATGAAAAAGAAGTGCATTGATATTGCAGATAGTACTATCTATTTTTTCTCTTTTACAATTATTATCTATTTATATATATGTCTCTCTCTCTCTCTCTCTCTTTATATATATATATATATATATATATTTTTTTTTTTTCTTTTTTTTTTTCGAACGATCCATCCAAAGCACCCACGGAAAAGGGACAAATGTCAGGGTTCAACTTTACACACAAGCCCGTACCGATATTAGTACGTACAATATCGTTCCGCGGCTCGGTAACGAGCAGTAAGCATGCTTTATAATTCACATTGCAATTTCAGTTAGTTCGCGATTATCCATATAATTGCAGATTATTTCGCGGATGTTCATTACCGGTTTGACCAGGGGCATGAAAATCCGTGGCTTTTCGTGCGGAAGACTCGCGCGAATTCGATTTCGAGCAGGTGTGCTTGCGTTAGCTTTATCGTCTACGGATATTATTCCTAATATAACGAACGTCCTCTTTTCTCTCTCTCTCTCTCTCTCTCTCTCTCTCTCTGTCTCTCTGTCTCTCTGTCTGTCTTTCTCTCTCTTTCTACCTCTTGGAATATTAACGTACGCGAGTTCGCATAATTGTGCATATTGCCAGAGCTCCAAAGCATATTGTGTATATGTGTACACGAGGACGTTAACGTTTAAATTGGCCGGCACGGATCGAAGATTAGTGTCTCTTTCACGCTTTAATTTTCGTCCGGAGCTTAACGCTCAACGATATCTCGGCACGTTTGCGCCAGAGTACTGCTCGTATAAAGCTGTAGCACGAATTTTTCATGCCACTTTTTCTGTTTTTTTTCCCTTTTCTCTCTCTCTCTCTCTCTCTCTCTATATATATATATATATATATATATATATATATATATATATTTTTTTTTTTTGTACGACTCTTCGGTAATTCTTTTTTTCCCCAACCACCTCTCTTTTCTCTTTTATCGGCTCTCCCCCTCACCTATTTTTTGATACATTTTTTTTGTCGTTCATATTTTTCATTATTATTATTATTATTATTATTATTATTATTGTTATTATTATTTTTAATGTTCTTTTTTTCCTCTCTCTCTCTCTCTCTCTCTCTCTCTCTCTCTCTCTCTCTCTCTCCATTTTATTTTTTTAATCGTCCACGAAAATCGACAGAGGAAAATAAAATGCGCGAGAACAACGAGAGCACTTCGAACGTTAATTAACGACGTCACGATTACTCATGATTCTTCGTAATTATTAATTACGATTTTACATATTCCTTTTAATTCTTTTTTTTTTTTGCGATAATTTTCGAGAGTTCTTCGGCGTTATGGCTCACAGGTGTTTCTAACATTCGTTATACACAGAAAACGTAGAAAGAGTGAGAACGAGAGAGAGCGAATGAGAGAGAGAGAGAGAGAGAGAGAGAGAGAGAGAGAGAGAAACGAGTAAAAGCAAGAGGTGTAACTCAATTGTTACAGTAACGAGGCTTATAATCAGCTTTGTAGAACCGCACGAGAGAAACGTGAGCACGTATTATTCCACGTCATACTCTCTTTCCCCGTTTTGGTTGACGAATAACGACGACAGAAGGAAACAGTGGCACCGTTTACGCGTGTCCTCTCCCTCCCCCTCCCCTCTCGCTCCTATAAATAACTCCTATACTCGTAGCTGTTGCCCATAATTTCGTGTATAATGGCGGTAGCAAGCCGATAACCTTGACGCATGATTGATCACGGCTAACCTTGTCCGACGATTATTAATTCGATATAATTAGTAGGCTAACCGGAATTAATGAGAGAGAGAGAGAGAGAGAGAGAGAGAGGGTGAGGCTAATCATTCGTAAAACTTGGAAGTTCTTCGTAACGTCGTAATTCAAACGGAAAAGTGAAAGAAGGACATAATTTAATTGGAGAATAAATCGTACCTGTGATTTATCGTATACGGGGTGTCCCAGTACTTTTTTTTCCTTCCCATTTTCTTTTCTTTTCTTTTCTTTTCTTTTCTTTTCTTTTCTTTCTTGTCGTCTAACTTCATCTACGTGCAATATCAATCTATTAATAGGAATAAGAAGGAATGAAAGATTAATAAGAGGAAAACAAAAAAAAAATGTTATACTAACGTCAGACTATTCAAATGCGTCTTATCGACGAGTTCTGATAAAAAGTATTTTTTATATTAAAAAAAAAAAAAAAAAGGAAAAAAGAAAAGCAAACAAACAAGCACATTTAAGAGCATATATTCACATATAACATCACTTTCCTCCTTTCCCCACTCGAGATCTCTTCAATTTTGTTCATAGAACGTTGTCGGTAAAGTATGTCGAAAAAAAAAAAAAAAGAAAGGAAAAAGAAGAAGAAAAAAAAAAAAAGAAGAAAAGTAACGAGAGAACCGAGACACCCTGTATAATCGTTATCGCGTTCGTTCGAAACATCGACGTTCCAAGTTTCTCGTGGAATCGATATATTACTCGATCGTTGGCGTATGACCGTGAATATTACCTCCTTTTACCCTCCTCATCCTTCTTTCTCTCTTTCTTTCACTTATTTATTTGTTTATTTTTCGGTTGTTTAGTTTTCCCTTTGTTCCTCTCCTTCCTTCCTTCCTTCCTTCCTTCTTTCCTTCTTTCTTTCTTTCTTTCTTTCTTTCTTTCATTTTTTTTCTTCCCCTGAAATTCTTGGTACCGCCTCTACGTTCCTAGGACGCGACGTTCTGGAAACAGTTTTCTATGGTATTATCTTTTCATTCCTCCCTCCGTGTAAATTTCATTCCACTCTACTTTCCGCTGCATCTCGTTCCTCTCATTCTGTTTTCTTATTCTCCTTTATCTCCGTGGAACATGAAACGTTTTTCTTTCTTCTCTTCTCTTCTCTTCTCTTCTATTCTCTTCTCTTTCTTTCTTTCAGCTTCGTTATCTGGATTTTATGAAATGAATTTCTTCGATAATGACTTTATTAACCCTTAGTTGTGCCTGCGGGTTATGGGACACGACGGACCAACTATGAGCACGATTGAAACGATTTTTGCTCGTTGCATATTATTCACGAATTTACTTTGTTTTCTATATTTTCTTCTTTTTTTTTTTTTTCTTTTTTTTTCTTTTTTTTTTTTTTTTTTTTTGTAATGACAGAATCGTAAACCAATCCGATTATCATTATTTCATATAGACGGAGTATGTTTTCCTTTTCTTTTTCTTCTTTTTTTTTTTCTCTTCTCGGAATCGAGATTATTCATTCCGTATAAATGGCACAGCTGTTCAAAGTGTGTATCGGGCGGGGAGGGAGAGGATTGAAGGGGTGGGGGCTTGATGCATCCCAAGTGCACAACTTGAAATTATTTCGTGGTGCGTACAATTAGGGTTAATCAGTACGATCGGGTATAATCGCGTGGGGAGAGGGGGAGGGGGTGATAGGGAAGTAATTTATATTGCGCAATAATACGATCGGTTTATTTCGAGAATGAAAAGGAAAAAAAAGTAAAGGAAAATAGAAAGAAAGAAAGAAAGAAAGAAAGAAAGAAAGAGAAAAGATGAAATCTTAATCCTTAAATAGACGTGACGGTGGGTTGGGTTAGGATGGATTGTGAATTTCATCTATTAAATAGATAGATATATCTTTTATCTTTCTCTTTACCTACTTGTCACGAAAATACATGAAAGGAGGGATATATATATATATATATATATATATATATATATATATATATATATATATAAAGGTCATACGTCGTGATTGTGTGTTATACCCTTTCATTCGACTCAACGAGAGAAATCGCAAAATAGAAAAGAAAGAGATAGAGATAGAGATAGAGATAGAGATAGAGATAGAGATAAAAAGAGAGAGAGAGAGAGAGAGAGAGAGAGAGAGAGAGAGAGCATTCGTGCTCGCATTCGTGCTCTTTCCTCCCTCTTTAAATGCCATTCGTATAGCAACGATTTGCTAGCAGGGAGTGTGCTTTTTATTCATCCGTCCCGAAAAGGGTGAAAAGTACCGGAAGTAATCGATAGATCATCGCCGGTACCTATCTACTATCTGCCATAACGCGTTTAACTATCGTAAATATTATTTATCTATCGTGAAATAGTCGTTAAAAGGAAAGACGTTTCTATGGGTACATAGAAAATATTTTTCCACCTAATTTCTTCATTTTTTGTTCTCTCTCTCTCTCTCTCTCTCTCTCTCTCTCTCTCTCTCTCTCTCTTTTCTTTTCTTCCCTCCGATTAAAAAGAAACAAAAATGAAAAAGAAAGGAAGAAAAAGAAGAAATAAAATACCCGAACCTCTTCGTTTCGTCATCTTCTTAATCGCGATCGTTACATCGCCGTTCCTGTTAAATAGTAACGTTCGTACGATAAGTGTCTGGATTAAATCGTCGATTAGATCTTGACGCGCGCATTTAACGATTAAGTTCGTTCATAAATAAAAGTGATCTCTTTCGGGTACGGGGGTGCCGAGGGTGGGGGTAGGGGTGGGGGGACGGGTGAGGGAAGGTAATGAAAGTCTCCGGACTAGTATCATCATCATCATCATCATAACTATTTCCTTCCAACTACGCTGATGGGCTAGTCATCACCATGGAAGTTAACTCCAAGCGCACTTTCTCTCCTCTACCACTTCTTCCACTTCCTCTTCTTCTTCTTCTTCTTCTTCTTCTTCTTCTTGTACTCCTTTCGACAGCTACGAAGACGACAAGAAGAAGAAGAAGAAGAAGAAGGAGGAAGCTCCAGTCCTCCTTTCCAACGTCCATCCATCTTACCGTAGAGTTCTTCAAACCGTTATTACTGTTTCCCGAGAAAATATCGTTGCGCGCTCTAAGCGTTGACCTACTATTTTTCTCTGGCAAACTGCAAAACCGAAGAAACTCCGTATAACGTGAATGTTTTCAGGATCAATCTGTTGTTGGCCTATATGACTAGCGGAGTAGTAAGACCGTATCTAAACTCGTCTATATGTGGCCGATACTCTCGCTCCCTTTTCTTAACTTTACTTCGAAAGATATATTACTTCTCGAGATCGTGAGAATACGTTATATACCCCATATACCAATATATATATATATATATATATATGTATATGTATGTATATATGTGTATATACAGGATTTTTCAAAACATGTATACGCAGTTTCAATGATTATAACTTCAGTTTTTTATTCACACGTAATCACCCTGTAAAGAATGAAAATGTCAGAAAGTTATGACCCGTTAAAACGGTGTATATATTTTTTTTGGCACGTCCTGTGTATATACCTATGTACGTTTTCTCGAATTTTTTATATATATATATATATATATGTATATACTTCGATTGATATTTCAATATATTTGAAAAATATTTTTATCTTAACGATATAAATATCACCGATTAAAACAATATGTTATTAAATTTTTTATAGTACAGGTAAAAGTATTTAACGTTATTAATTGATTAAGAAATCTGTTTAGTCTCTCTCTCTCTCTCTCTCTCTCTCTCTCTCTCTCTCTCTACTAACTTACTCCTGCACCTGTGTATCTACACGTGTTCCTTGAAAGCAATCTCACAGGATATAGAATCCTTGTTGTTTCGAACGTACACACACTCAATGTAGATACATACATACATACGTACATACATACATACATAAATACATACATACATAGATACATACATACATACATAGATACATACATACGACATCTATACATTTGTCCGTCCGAGCACGGATCACGCGTGTGTCCCCCATCGTCTAAATTTACAGATCATGCGCATGAATACACACGCGAATCGATACGGATTACATTTAAATAAATAAGTAAGTACATAAGTACGTATATACGTATATCGTACGTACGTACGTACGTATATACCCAAATACGTATACGTACGTTTCTAAATAAATTGATGATCCAGACGTATCTTCTGATCACTCTTATCATACGATTGATATCCGTTCTTCAAGGAAAATAAAAGAAAAGGAAAACAAAATGAAAAGAAAGACAAGTAAAAGAAGAAGAAGAAAAATCCTTGGTCCAACTTAGAAACGAATAGACAACAAAATTAATTGTTAGCGGAGTATCGCGCGATACGGAATACGATCGGTGTGGGGGAGGGAAAGGTGGAGAGAGGAGGAGAAGGGATGGGGACGGGAAAAGGGAACGTTCGTTGTATTTTATGGCGAAACATTGATTGTACCCTGTTGGTTTTCGCCGTGTTCTATGTCCGTCTCCATTTGAAGTTCTTGCGCTCGTTGATTCTGTTATTTGCGTCTGGTAAGTTTCGCATACATAGTTTCGTACGAAAAGGATAGAAAAAGGGAGAGAGAGAGAGAGAGAGAGAGAGAGAGAGAGAGAGAGAGAGAGAGAGAGAGAGAGAGAGAGAGAGAGAGAGAGATAGATAGATAGATAGATAGATAGAGACAGAGAGTGGGGGTTTAAAAGGGGAAACGTGTAGATATATATGGAGAAACGGAGAAGGGAAAGTTAGATAAATCCTATGGCGGATGAGAGAATGCGTCTTCGTGCGGATATATGTAGTCTCGTACGGATCGTTCGTACGGAAGAAGAAACGGCAAAGTTTAATGCCCCGTGTCTCTCTCTCTCTCTCTCTCTCTCTCTCTCTCTCTCTCTCTCTCTCTCTCTCTCTCTCTCTTCGCAAGTAACATCATCGGATAGCGTGAATCGCGCATACATACATACGTTTATACGTATACATTAAAATGTAAATATAAACGTTCGCCGTTGATTCGTCGAGTTGATCTCTCATGCCCTCGAACGACCACAAATATCAGGGATAGAAGTTACGAATAATAATCGTTTTGGAATTGTTGACGTTTCAATTTGACTAGTAAATTATTATTATTGTTGTTATCGTTATCGTTATCATCGTTATCATTATTATTATTATTATTATTATTATTATTATTATTATTATTATTATTATTATTATTATTATTATTTTAATACGTTGCAACGTATGTTCCATTTCACGTATGCACACGTGTATATGTGCGTAAGCGTTCAGATCAAAAAAAAAAAAAAAAAGAAAAAAAGATTCACCGTCAATAGGTTTTGGATAGAGATTTATTTGAAAGTATTTTTTATTTTTCTTTCTTTTCTTCTTCCTTTCTTTTTTCATTTCTATCGACATCTCTGAGAAAAATAATTGTCATGGTTAACATAGAAAAACGTTCGAAGTATAATTTCCAACGGTGCCTATAATAATAATAATAAAAATAAAAATAAAAATAATAATAATAATAATAATAATAATAATAATAATAATAATAATAATAATCGCCTAAGTTAAGATGAGTAATGAAGTTACTTCGAAACTTGTCCTGTCCGATAATATCGGCTGTCTCTTTACGATCGATCGATTTTTAAAGCTTTCGCAATTTCGTCGTGTTTGGTGTTTCACAATGATAATTAATTAATTCATTAATTAAAAGAAATCTCCTTGATGATGGATAGAGATATACAATATGTATATGTGTGTGTGTGTGTGTGTGTGTGTGTGTTCGAGCTAGAGGTTATTATAATAATTAACGTTAGAGAGCCGAGAGCTTGCAAAGCCTCTTTCGTCATCCGCTTGAGCGACTAATCGCGAGCGAG
>OU426857.1:3328953-3333953 GCA_911387685.1 Dolichovespula media | reverse complement strand
TATTCCCTTAAAGATATATAAATGAATTCTTAATAAATTCATTTATTTATCTTTTAGCTTGATAAATTTTAATTATAATTATGTGATCATATTTAAATAATGTTTAATTGCTTAATAAATTTATGTTTTTTTTTTCTACTCGTTTTTTGCAGATGCAGAGAGCGGTGCTACTGCTCTGTTGGCTGCCGCTCCTCAACCACTGCCACGCCGTAAATCCAGGTAAACACAAACTTTTAAAAGCGTTTCCGGCCTAGAAGAAACGATTTCCTAAGAGGGAAGAGGGTGGAAAACAAAGTTTCGTTCGTTGAATCAGTTAATTAAGGACAGACAGGTCGTACGCTTTGCGGTAACTGTCTATAGAGATGAAACATGCTTTTTGTATCGGTATGAATTAATTAAGTTCCGTGATTTATGTCGAAAGATTCATGTCTTTCCGAATTGTCGTGGGGAATGGAAAAAGGCAAAAAAAAAAAAAGAGGAAGAATAATAATTTCTAAAGTTACTCGAAATCATAAAACAAGGAAGAAAAAAGAGAGGAGAAACAACGAGAGAAAACTTTTACTGCGATGTATAAACGATTCGAGGTGATGGAAAACTGAAGAAAAAAGAAGAAGAAAAAAAAAAAATAATAAAATGGAGGAAGAAAAACAAAATAGGAAAGCGGACAAATTTCTCGCGCGGGAAAAGAATTGAAGAATTTGATTTGTTCGAGAAGGTGAATCAAGCAGACCGTTGTGTTTAATGCGAATCGACGTGCTATGTTAAGCTTTCGTTATCACGCGAACGTAAGCCACGTTTACATAGTGCATCGGGCTTTAAAGGTATAACGAATGAACGAGTAATGGGAGGGAGTTGGGGGCGGAGGCGGTGGAGGAGAAATAGCAACCAGCGTTAGGTGTTAGAACGCATTAGTATCCAAGCAACGTGCTGGACAAAAACAAAATGCTAAAACGACCCACCCGAAGTGATCATTATGATCGCTTATAAACATTTTCTTACTAATTTTTATCGATACGAAGTATGCGTCATCTATCTGGTGTCGATTGTATTTTTTAATTGGAACGTTTGAACATTTTATGTTATGTTATGTTATTTATTTTTTTTTTTAATATACGAACGAGAAGAATCCACGAATAATTTAACTTCTTCCTTTTTTTTTTTTTTGTTCTTTTCCCCTGGAGGAAGGATATCTCGCGCCATACGATTATTTAGTATTTTTTAATTTATATTATTCATCCAGGATATAGAGATATAAGGTGAGAAATTTTCTGGGAAACCATGGGGCACACGTGACGCCGATAATTTGTAGTAATGACCACCGAGGGTGGGTGTGTGATTCGTTGCAAGCACGGTGGTGTTATACGTCTAACGATCCTCTCAAGGATCTATCGACGTATATACATACGTTTGGTAGGTAACTAACCCCGTACCGTACGTACATAAGTACGTATATATGTACCACGGACTATTAAATCCCTCTTTTCTAACCTACCAACGGTCTAAATGTTTTTGACGAAATTTCGTTTTATGTTAGAAATCGTCGAGAAATATTTTCTCTTCATTTTAAATTCCATATCGAATCCTGGCCGGTGTGGGCTCGCGCGCGCACGCTCACGTTACACGTGCTCTAAATTTTTATCTCCTCGCCACGAAACGATCCGTCATTCCGTAGCGTGAGATAATGTACGTCGGTCGAGATCACGAGTGGACGAGGACTGTAAGTCATGTAACACGTGCTTCGCGATTACATCGAGGAAACTCGTCGACTTTTACTCTCTCTCTCTCTCTCTCTCTCTCTCTCTCTCTCTCTCTCTCTCTCTCTCTCTCTCTCTCTCTCTCTCTCTCTTTCTCCTTGAAAGTAGTAAGGTACTGTAAGCTGTAAAAATCTGACTGGCTATAGAAAGTTCGTAAGCGAATAGTAGTAGTAGTAGTAGTACCTAACTCTCCTAACTTTTGAGAAAGAAAGAAAGAAAAAATAAAAAAAATAAAAAAAAAAAAAATAGAAAAATACGAAAAGAAATGAAAGATCGTGATGGATAGGTAGTTATGTATTTTCCTTTTTTTCCCCCCTCTTTTCATTTCTTTCCTTTTCTTTTCTCTTCTTTTCGAATGTGTATAAGCAAGCGTTGCATATACGATCCCGTAAGATTTATTTAAAAAATAGGAAAGTGTAGGAGAAAGAGAGGTAGAGAGATAGAGATGGATAGATAGATAGATAGATAGATAGATAGAGATAGATAGATAGAGAGAGAGAGAGAGAGAGAGAGAGAGAGAGAGAGAGAGAGAGTAAAGAGAGATAGAAGAGAAATGGCTCGCTCGTGTGTACAAGCTGTATGTATGGTCGAATAACGTTATACAGAAGTGTATCGCATTTAATTTGGTAGACGGTAAACGGTATTCATTGCTTCTGTCGACATTATTGGACGTGTTACATAGGTACAAGTGCATCGTATGCGTGTTTAACAGCATGGAACGAACACAACCCTTTCTCTCTCTCTCTCTCTCTCTCTCTCTCTCTCTCTCTATAGCTCGATGTTGGCACGATAAACGAACGACAGAAATATTCGTCCCGTTTTACTTGCTCCGGTATCAGCGAGTTCACTCTCTCTCTCTCTCTCTTTCTCTACGAACGTTTAAAATTGTAACGCCACTCGATAAACTCGATAAATTCGTTTCAAGTACTGAGTGCGAGAGAAAGCGAGAGAGAGAGAGAGAGAGAGAGGGAGAGAGGGAGAGTGAGTGGGATACACAAAGTCAACGTTCCTTTGAATTCGTTGGAAAATCCAAACGATTCCTACCAGTTGAAAAGTCTTCAGAATCCAGTCGAAAGTTCTCCATTATGATCTTAAACTACCGAAGGAATATGGGCCTGCCTTTGGCTTATCGGAAGTTTAATAATACTGGGTGTCGAAAGTAGTGAACTTTGATTCGATTCTCTTTCTCTGTTTCTCTCCTTCTCTCTCTCTCTCTCTCTCTCTCTCTCTCTCTCTCTGTTTCTTTCTCTCTGCGTCGTTTACTCTCTTTTATTTTTCAATCCTCCCCCTCCCCTCCCCCCGTCTCCGCCCCTTTTCGTCTATCGTCTATCCTCTTTCAACTCCTAACGGGGGAAATGCGCGTCGTGTATTTAAATCGATCAGTAATAAATAGATACGAATAAATTTTCATCGGTAATAAACATAAGATAGGGGCGGGATTTCGTAGAGTTATCGATATATCGAAGGAAAGGATCGATTGGTTAGGTAGTAGTAAAATTTGTCCGCGGTCGGGCAGATTGGAATGGGAGGGCAAGGAAGGTGGTCGGGGTCGTGGGCGGGAAGATCTTTTCGTTTAAGACTACTCCGAATCAGGATACGAGCATTCCATAAAGTTTAGCGCAACTTAATCCGCAGATTGAAACGCAAAGTACGGGTTTATGTAAAGTCCGTGGTGCATCGAACGCTTACCTCCATGCAATTTGATACTTTCGAGTCGGTGGTAAAAGTACTACCACCGGTAACTACCCTTACGTTGAGTAGAGAGTTTCAGGGAACCCTCACCTTATAGATAGGTACGCTATATATATGTATGTATGTATGTATGTACATCGAATGAGGTGGGTGATTACTTGAGAAATCTTTGGAGAAGTAGTAGCAACTCTTTGGATTAGTTAAAACGCATCGATGTTACTTATCCTAGCTAACGGATATATCATATCATTCGTCTTTAACGTGTAATCTTCTTTAATATCGTACCGTACACGTATATTCACTTAATAGTAATTACAGGCAAATGTTAAAAAATAAAAAAATAAACAATATATATATACATACATACATACATACATACATACATACATACATATATATATATATATATATACAGCATATTTTAATTTAATAAAAGTAACGAATTAAATTATTTATAAAACGGAGGGAACCAATTTACGATAAAATCTTTCTATTTTATTATTTAATTTCATTTAATTCATTCTTTTTCTTTTTTCAACAACGTTACACAAAGATCGGACGAAAAAAAGGAAGGAATAATATAACGCATCCAGCTGAATAAACGTGCACTTCAAGTCATAATAATTTTGAAAATTCCGACATATCGTAGAGAGAAAGAGAGAGAGAGAGAAAGAGAGAGAGAGAGAGAGAGAGAGATAGAGATAGAGAGAGAGAGAGAGAGAGAGAGAGGATGGAGCAAAGTAGAAACGATTATGAAAGCAGTTTTCCAAGAGTAGCACCGCCATTCCTTGAGCGCAGTCAAATCGTATGTTTCTATGTAAATAGCCAACGATATGGCTGCGTTTCGCAAAGCGCTTTTCAAGCTTTACCAACTTCAGTGCAAAAGTTTAGTGGCATGTTTGAGAAGCGTTTGGTAAGCTGACGTGCGATGCTTGTTCTTCGTTTCTGTTCTTCTTTCCTCTCTCTCTCTCTCTCTCTCTCTCTCTTTTTTTGTCCTTTTTTTTCACCTCTCTCCCTCCTCCGCCCGCCCCCCCCTCCTTCTCTCTCTCCCTCCCTATTTCACTTTAGTAAACGCGCGTAGTAACGAGAATACCGTCGATGCTTGCTCAACGAGATCGAAATTGCGATCGAGATCGTTATCGTTATCGTGATCGTGATCGTGATCGTGATCGTGATCGTGATCGAGGTTAAAGGACATCTTAGTCTGCTGACCGAAGCCTTATCGACCACATCGTGCGGAACTGGAAAATCGGAGCTATTCAACCGGTTGCCAATCCCGGTGGTTTCATTGTGGGCTCGCACTTCGATTGTTTGACGACCTCACCTTGTTATCCAACTTGCTCGAGGGGATGGGGGGGAGGTATGGTGAGGGGGGGAGAGAGAGAGAGGGAAGGTGGGAGGGATGGAGAGGAGGATCGAGGAAAGAGAAAGTTTCGCGCGGGCTAAAACCGCAGATAGTAATTTCACTGGAGGCGTTAAAGTCATTCATTTTGAATAAGTGGAGTTAGGGTGATATAACGTAAACGTCTACCTTTATACGATATCAATCATTTA
>OU426857.1:3298953-3318953 GCA_911387685.1 Dolichovespula media | reverse complement strand
TATCTTTAGTGGATGCCAAGTATTCTTCTTTCTTTTAACTTCGTTTCTTTTTTCTTGTTTCTTTCATTTTCTATTTTCTTTTATTCACCTCTTTATACTGCAGCTTTTAGCAGAAGCCTTTCTGTGTCCACGGTGTAATCGCGTGATCTAAGAGTGGCGCAGACAAGAAAGAGAGAGAGAGAGAGAGAGAGAAAGAAAGAGAGAGAGGGTGATAGGGGCGAGGGGTTTGGGAAGGGGACGGGGAGAAAGTGAGAGATAAGGAAAGAAAGAGTAAGAGAAGGAAAGTCGTGCTTTCAAAAGATATCTCGAAAAGACGTTGTGCATCGCAAGGAATCTCGAAGGCAGCGAGAGATAGATAAGTATTTCTTCCTATACTAGTATTCTATATCTCTATATCTTATGTATGTACATATGTACATAAACGCGAGAGAAAGATAAAATGAGAGAACGAGAGAAAGAAAGAGAAAGAGTGAGAGTGAGAGAGAGAGAGAACTGTATATAGAGATTGTAAGATACATGCCTTCGATACAATACATAGTTATATATATATATATATATATAGGCTTTTCTAAAATAGAATCTAAGGAATTTCCTTCTCTTATTTCTAAGCTTTGCGGAAAAGTCACAAGTTGGCGATTCCGCGTGGCAGCTTGCGGCTGAAAAGTCAAGTTTCAAATGTGTGAATCGGGTACTAAGTGATTTCTTGTGTTTCCGTACCTGCAATAATATCGTTTCTTTCTCCCTCCCCTTCCCACCCCGTTTCCCATCCTCACGGTCCTCCATCCCGCACCATCGGCTGATCTTTTACGTAAGTGTTACATACACGTATATACAATATATATATATATATATATATATATATATATATATATTTTTATATATATGTATGTATGTATATAGCATATAAATGTGTATAGAAAAGCTCTAGTAGAGAAGAAGTAAGCACTTGGTGGTGATGTATTGGTAAACTATCAGGGCTAAAATCGGATGGCGAAGAAGGGACTCTGGGATTTCGGTGTGCCACAACGTGTCAGTGGCCCGTGAATCACCTGCGGGAGTTCTCAAACTAAAATATAATGCTCGAGAGGATGCGCCTTTGCTGGTACGAGGATAAGGGGGTGGTTTGCTGGATGAGGGTCGAGGTTGGATGAAATCACGGTCTGCCGGTGGTAGCTCAACCCCTGGCAAACTCACTCTCTCTTTCCCTCTCTCTCTCTCTCTTTCTCTCTCTCTCTCTCTGACAAACACATACTCACTCACTCACTCACTCACTCACTCACTCACTCACCAGTTCTGGTAGCATCTGCCGTGGCGAGTTTAATGTGTACGCCTCGTAGGTATGTCACGCTGACTTATCGGGAAAGATATCAAAAGTATTCCGAGTCTTCCTTGTGGTGCTGCCTGCTTGCTACTACTGTTACTACCACTACCATTACTATTACTGCTACTACTACTACTACTGCTGCTGCTGCTGCTACTGTTGCTACTACTCCTGCTGCTGTTGCTGTCGCTGTTGCTACCATCGTGTCGCTGCCGCCACCGCCACCGCCATAACTGCCATCGTGTCTCTGTCGTCTACAGGAAAAAAAATATACAAACTTCCCCACGCGTCGTTAGAGAGTCGGATATTACTTGTGGGGGAAACCTTAACCCCCCCCCCACCACCACTCCCCCTCCCCCTCCCCGTTTCCCCTCCTATCCTTACGAAACTTTCGTAAGAAACTCTACGAATCTCTGCTGAAAACGTTCATAATAACGAACTTCAACTCCTACTCGTAAGGCGGGCCAATAGTAGTTGTAGTAGTAGTAGTAGTAGTAGTAGTAGCAGTCAGTATTACTCGGACACATCGATCCCATCGAATCGATATTTTCCCTCGAAATACCTTACGGGAGGTATTCATACGAGGAGGCTTAAAGAGACGATCGATTTTTCATCCCTTCCCTTTTTATTTCACTATGTTTCCTTTTTCTTTTCCCCCTCTTACGTCCCGCGTTTCATTATTCTTCCACGTAAGAGTGAAACCCCGTTGTATATCATTATAATCATAGCGAAGTCAACAAGATAATTAATTTTTCACCTTTTGTCTTAAATTTTTGTCCTCTTTTTGATTTCGTTACTTTTTTTTCCCTCCCCTTTCTCTCTCTCTCTCTCTCTCTCTTACTTTCATCTCGCCCATTAAAACACACGTCCGACGTTGCACGACGTTATAAATAGCCATGAAAGATGCTCGAGTCAGCGAGAGGGGAACGTGACCGAACAATGATCTTTCCCGGGGGTGTTTCGGAGTAGTACTGGAAAGTAGTATTAGGTAGTAGGTGTAGTAACATCAGAGGTAGCAGCAGCCGAGCACGACACTTGAGCAACCAAGAGGCCGTAGTCCTTTCAGTTCTTGTACATTCAAAGCACAGCATGTACCTTCTATATACATATACCATCTATATACATACATACATACATACATATATATATATATATATATATATTTTTATATATATACATACACACACACACACCTTTGGTATATGTGTAAGCGAAGCGAAAATTAATTCTACCGCTACTTAAAATATTCCCTACGTTTCTCGGACAGTTTCGCGGGGAAATTGCAACGTCAGCCTTCGTCGTCCCCCGTCACGTTTTCGTCCTCGTCTCTCTTTCTTCCATTCCTTGAGACGACGACACTCAGTTATTTTCACGGAACGTTTGAGAAAATCGCGAGTTTGAGATATTATCTCTGCTTTTCTTTTCTTTTTTTTTTTTTTTTAACCCTTTGCAACACTATTTCATTTTTATTTATTCGTTTATTTTTTTTATTATTATTTTTATTTTCTCACTCGTAAGTAGCTACACACACGCACGCACACGCACGCACACGCGTACGCACACATCATAAAATATATATATATATATATATATTGTTACGTCACTTGGGTTAAGGAGGTGGGGTAGTACAACTACGAGAGCGTTTTCAAATATATGCATCTCGCATCGGATCAACGATGAAGGTCAAATTATCACGGAGAGAATCTGTCCCGTTCGTCTCGTCCTAATCGTCAGAGTTATGGAGATTCGTTGAACGCGATGAAAATGGCGAGTGGCATTAGGCTAGATTACCGTAGGTCCTTAGCGAAAGGTCGTTGCAAAATTTCACAAATACACTTTGTTGCACTGGAATATAATCGTTGGTAACGTGCACTTGTACGATGATACTCGCTTACCTGCGTTAATATGACTCTCGGTGTTCAAAAATCGGAATGATGTAAGACGATCACCGGGATTTGATGTTACGTGTCTGACGTATCTATGACGACTAACGTATCCTCTATTTGTGCGACTGATTTCACGCGGCGTTACTCCGACTCAACGGCAAGATAAAAACATAATGAGATCAGGAAAGGTTAAGAGATACGTATTCATTGGTCGAGAACGAACAAGGACGATTCCCAGAAATGTTTACATTTTAGGTAAATGTTTTCGTCGAGTTACACGATCGCTTTGAACTTGGCCTGACTCGACGAATTAACGATCTAACAAGAAAGAAAAAGAAAAACAAAATAACGCTCAAGATCCAAACAAAGACGACGATCGCGGCTTGTCGAATTAATGTTTATTCCTTAGTCTCTTTAGTTTAACTCTACGTCTTATTTCTACGAACGGATAGGCCTTACAATGAGATACACGTTCTTCAATAGGAAAAACTATTGATGCTTGACTTCGTGCACGTGTGCGTCAACATATATACAACATATATACATATATATATACAAATATATAAATATTTTTTAGGGACATCAAAATCCCTCTCTTTATTTTTGTATTCGAGGCAGAACCCTCGTGTCATAAATCATTGCGGTTCCGCACGTCAACGCAAGGAAAGATAAATAAGCTCCGAAAGGCGAACGTGCCGTACGAACGTTCGACGTTAATAAGATACTTACTTAAATGTAAAAAGGTTCGACGTGAGTTTGCCGAACGTGTCTTTGACATAGGAGAGGAGCTCAAACGCGAGAAAACCCACTCATCTCTCTCTCTTTGTCTATATATATATATATATATATATATATATATATATATATATATATATATATATATTGTGCGTTGTCTCTACGTCCTAAGAAATCGCGAAATTTCTTGACTATCCTTCGAGATAAACTTTAACCAACGTATGTACATACATACATCGGTTTGTATCCACTTATATGAAGGGAATAACATTAGACTAATGCGAATTGAATTTTTGCAATTTTTATAACCTTACGTTTATTTTTCTCTTCTCTACAATATTTCCTCTCGGAAATTTGTTTATTAAGAGAACATTTTATTCGACAAAATAACGTGGAACTATTACATAACAAAGAATAAGTGTGCGTGAGCGTGCGCGTGCTCGTTTGTCGGTGTGTGTGTGTGTACGTGTGTGTACGTGCGTGTGTGTGTGCGTGTGTAATTCATGGTACTTTTACAATCAATTTCTAAAAAAAATAAACAGAACGTTTCAATCCCTTGAGGATAGGATCGATACATTTTTACATTCTCTTTCATACCGTTCATCGTCGTTCACGATGGTATTTGTTTCACGTGCTTCACGTTCACAATTTAAAATGGATCGAAATGGTACCCACCATTATTTTCTTATTGCTCGCGCCATGTGTTTATACACGTCGAAGTATGTATTCGTACGTTTTATATATATATATATATATATATATATATATATATATATATATATATATCCACTTGCTGTCTCTAGACTTCGTATTTTGATGGACATTTGCTTCCAATTCCAATTAAACTAGTCATCGCTCGTTTATCGTAGGAAGGAATATATATATATATATATATATATATATATATATATATATATATATGTAAGTATGTATATAAAGAAAAGGAAAGACTGACGCGCTATTAAAGTGGTGGAACTTTAAAAAGCAGGCGCTGTGGTGAGTGAAAAAGAGAAGGTTAAAAAGAAAGAAAGAAAGAGAAGAAAAAAAAAAAGGAAAAACAAAAGGAAGAAGAAAAAGAGGAAGGTAAACTAAAAACATTCCGAGTGTTTTTCTCAGTTGTACTAATCAGTAGTGAGCGTGCTTTGCACACTTGCACGGACACACGCACACGTATGTCTCTTGAGAGAAAGAGAACGTAGGAGAGAGAGAGAGAGAGAGAGAGAGAGAGAGAGAGAGAGAGATAGAGAGAACGATATAGAAACAGTTGCGGGTAAAAATCGAGAGTGTCGGGAGAGAAGAGAGAACGCGACGACATGTTTGAGAGAGGAAACGAGTTCTACCCGTAAATTTTGCGATATAGGTCGCAAGGGTGTCGTCCTGGTTAACACCGCGAAGCTTCGCGAAAAGAAAGAAAGAGAAAGAGAGAAAGAGAGAGAGAGAGAGAGAGAGAGAGAGAGAGAGAGAAAGATACAGACAGAAAGGTATAAAGAAAGAGATAAAAGATACGATAATAATAGCGAAAGAGCGAGAGAAAGAGAGAGAGAGAGAGAGAGAGAGAGAAGCAAAGTATGTAGCAAAAGTACGAGGAAGTAAAAGTGGTCGCGAACTCGCCATTAACTCGAAAAACGTGAAAGCGCGGGAGAGAAACGGGGACGGGGCAAAAGGGAACTCCTCGTTTTTGCTAATTTAGTAAAGATTCAGCCAACTTGTGACTCGCGAGGCTATTAATTCGCACCGTGTCGTGGAGTAGTCGACTGCTAAGGTATCTCTTTATCTACGATACTCTCTCTCTCTCTCTCTCTCTCTCTCTCTCTCTCTCTCTCTGTGCGTGTCTCTCTCAGATCAATCAAAAAGCTTTTCTTTTCGTTCTTCTTTCTTCCCTTCTACCCTTCTTCTTCTTCTTCTTCTTCTTCTATTTCACATTTAAATCGTGCCAATCGAGTTATTATGACATCGAGCAGAATTGAAAAAGGTCCACGATCGAAATGCATTGACTTAATGAAGATTCATCGAGATCGTCGTAGGTAATATAACGAAATTGTTGTAGGACCCTCTTGTAGGTCAGTTTAAAAATGAAATTATGATTAATAACGATACCGGCTGATTCGTTAAACATGGATACACTATCCTTCTTATTTCTCTTTATTCTTTCCTTTTTGTTTCTCTCCTCTCTCTCTCTCTCTCTCTTTTCTTTTTGTTTCTCTTTCCAACTGCGTTCTCTTCAATTCGTCTTTCTTTCCTTACCGAACTGATTAATTGCGTTAGCATCCTTACAAATTACTTTGTTTGGATTAGTTCTACCACGTAGCGAACGAATGGTGGCTGCTAATGGATCGCTTCAACGAGAATAATCGTCTCGAAACGCGCTATGCGCTTCGTCCTCGTCTTATCTTCTTCTCTCTCTTCTCTTCTCTCTTCTCATCCCGTTCTTCCTCGTCGTCCTCGCGTCTTCGCGTCGTTGTCGACAGAGACGAATAGCAATGCCGGAGATACTACTTTGGATAAATTATTGCGCTCGCATTAATGACGTTACGCAATGACCTACATTTTGCAATCGTTAAAGCATTACCCTCTCGTTGCGCATTTTAACGTACGTACGTACGTACGTACGTATGTATATATGTATGTATGTATGTATGTATGTATGTATGTATGTATGTACGTTAAGATTAATGGAATTTCAATGAATCCACATCGTATCTTGAAGGTATATCATAGGGACGAGTATGTCTTACGTAAAAAGTATTCACGTCTACGATACGTGTAGTTATACGTATATACAGGGAGTCCAAAATACGTGGGACCAAAATTATAATACGTATTGGTGAGATCGAACGGACGAGAAAAACCAAATTTTTATACGAACTCTTCTCATGTCTTCTACTATTATTACTATCATTATGTACGTTATGATTATGGAATGTATGTACGTTAAGATTAATGAAATTTCAATGAATCCACATCGTATCTTGAAGGTATATCATAGGGACGAGTATGTCTTACGTAAAAAGTATTCACGCCTACGATACGTGTAGTAGTTATACGTATATACAGGGAGTCCAAAATACGTGGGACCAAAATTATAATACGTATTGGTGAGATCGAACGGACGAGAAAAACCAAATTTTTATACGAACTCTTCTAATGTCTACTATTATTATTACTATCGATTTTTCTTTCTATCGTATCCTTATAAACCAACGTATCTTGAGCGAGACACACGCACTCACGCACACAAATAGAAGTCAAGCGGAGTCGTTAAGTCGGGTGATTTAGTAGACTTGTACTGACCGTAAGTCAATCAATCATTAATTCGAAGATTGAATATATAATCTTTAAAAGCGTGTATATATATATATATATATATATATATATATATATATATTTCGAGGATTTTTTTTTCGATGAAAACGCTTTTGAACATAATAAAGTTTACCTCTGTAATACGTAATACGTAATACGTAATACGTATGTATACTTTCGGTCCCATGCCTTTTCAACGACCATTATACGTCAATCGTCCTCGCGAATGTAAAAGAGAATAAACGTTCGTATAAGGACAAGGATCGATCGTAAAAGTATTGCGTTCGGTGATGTATTAAGAAAGTAAATAAACATTGATAACTACATGGACGAGAATCGATACGAAGTCACGAGTATGTAATAAAAAAAAAAAAAAAAAAAGAAAATAAACGTTGTTATGTAGGTATATAGGCTGTTGTGTGGATATAATGAGAGAGTAAGAGAGAGAGAGAGAGAGAGAGTCGCTCAGTCAGTCAGTGACTCAGTCAGTCAGTCAGTCTTATTCAAGGTGCGTATTGAGGCACAACGATCTTTCAATTACTTCTCTCCTACTGCGAAGTGAGTAATTAGTTCATTATTAATTCCTCCTCGCTCTTATTCTTCTTATTATTCTTCTTTCTTCCCTTTTCAAATAGATTCTATGGTCCTTGACGGCAGCGAAGTCTTCGAGTATCACCTCGCTTCCTCCCCCTCCCCATCCTCCTTCCCCGTTCTTTCATAGTCTTATTATTTAATTCTTCTTTTTCTTTTTCTTTTGTCTGCAGCAGCAGCAGCAGCAGCAGCAGCAGCTTTCCAAAGAAATTCATGAATTTTATCGTCGCCGAGCGGGTCTGACGATTTTCTTGCGTCAAACGGACTTCGCTTTCCCTCCCTCTCCCCCCTCCACTCACCATCCCTATCTATATATCTCTTGATTCACTTCACTATTAAAGATTTTTCGATGTATTCCTGTAGTAATTACGTTTTGCCCATTCTAAGAATATCCTACGTACGTACGTACGTACGTATGTACAATGTGGACGTTTAATATATAGATACAGGTACAAGTCTCTCTCGTAAGATCAATTTACTCGTTCGAAAAAGCTTTTATATTATCCTTCAAAAGGAATGAACGATCAAAGTCTACCACCAGTGCCTCTACTACAGTTATTACCAATGCTACCGATATCATTATTATTGATATTAAAATACCGTAAAATTTTGTCTAAAACTTTCCGATATCTCGTCTTCAATCAAAGATCCGAACGTTTCGATTATTTTGATAAAGTTACCGTTTGATAATTTAATATCGCTTGTAAAATAAATGCGTTAATATTAAAATTGTTTAAATTGTTGAGAGACGATGAAGTTTTAACGTTATTGAAATCATTTAAGTCTTAGAGCCCTGTCGTTTATCCATAAGAGTATTTGAATTCTCATATTCTATAGTCGATGATCACTATACCACTATATTCTCTATAGGATAGAGAGAAGATAGAGTGTCCGTGTGTGTGTGTGTGAGAGAGAGAGAGAGAGAGAGAGTGAGAATCGGACACAGTCTAACGTAGAAGTTAATTGAAAAACAGGAAATTAAATTTTCCCTGTCCTTGCGCGTGCTGTGGCCTGCTGATGGATAACGAGGACTCGTGTGTTTTGCGGGAAGCTCGACCGTGCCATAAATTATGGACTCGTTTAATCATTCGCCTTTCGGTACTGCTTGTAGTTAGAAAATAAAGGAAAACAGTAAATGAAAACGAAAGACTCGATATAAGTTTTTATCTACGTTGTTCGAGAAAAGTTCTTTTATTTCTTTCTTTTTTCCTTTTTTATTCTTTTTTTTTTTTTTTTTTTTTTTTTTTTTTTTTTAAGCGACGCACCGTCAGAGCGATGTTAGAAAATTTGGTTTATCGATTAACTCTTTCTTTCTCTCTCTCTCTCTCTCTCTCTCTTTCAATGTCTATTCGAGCAGAGATCGTTTCATTTTGACGAAAAGCTCGGAGTTTAATTTAATTCCTCGAAAATTGACGTAAGTGACGAGACCGCTAAAAATGATCGATATCAAGGAATAAGGAGGATGACTCCGTTCATTTTGGAAATAAAGATAAAGAAAAAAGTTTCGCGAAGGATCCGTTATCTTGTTCCCCAAGACGACGAATTTAATTACTAGAAACAGTTAGTATATTTCCCGATGAAAAGTTATTATACAATTAACGTGTTTTAATGATTTCCGTTCGTCGTACAATCAATATTTATTTGTTTACGTTGCAGGTTGCAAATGTGTCAAGTATAGCAGCGCGGATAGACCACAGGGTGGCACTTTTATGACGCCCTATTTTCCAAGAAGATATCCATCGAACATCGATTGCCTACTCTACACTTTCAACGGCCAACCAGACGAGATAGTAGAGTTAACGTTTCATCATTTTAACATACATCGAGTTCGATCCGAGTGAGTAATATAAGAATTTAAATAACATACATACACACACATACACACACACACATATATATTCTTTTTATATTTATAATAATATAGGTGTTCTTGAGATATATCTGCATTAAACTCTCATTGATCAATGTTCTTAAGCGAACGTTATTAATCCCATATAAAATCTATCGATCGAAATAATAATGGACAGGCGTAATCGTACAGGTGAAATGATAAACGAAGAAAATTTTAACACGGTTAATAACAACCTTCGATTCATATTCATGAATTTATTTGGTAGGATCGAAGGAAGCAATTAACGAGTCGATTCGTTGAATTAATTATCAAGCTAATCGTAGTTGGAAACTTGGAGTAGGCAGGAAATCAAAGTAAACGTTCACACGTACGTACACACAGATACAAAAACACACACATATACATACCAACACAGGTTATTCTTGCTTGTATATGTATGCGCATATGTATGTATATAGTTACCGCCTTTCTCAAATTCAAATTCTTACTCGGGTACTAACACGTACTACTAACTCGTATTATAAATTACACGGCGGAGGAGGACAATGGCGTCTTGGTTGACTTCATTTGCGCCAGTCCGTTCCGTTGCTTTCAGAGAAAGGAACGGAGACTTGTCCTTAGCCATTTAGAACGTACTATGTGTGTCCTCCCTGCCCCTTACCCACCCACTCACCCACCCAACCGACCCATCGTTCCACCGAAAACCCTCTCCTATGTTAAATTATACCGATATTCTCTGGTATACCGGATGGTGTGCGTTTGCCCGACGCTGTTGTACCGTGTTCGGGGTTGTGGGTATGGAGGTGTGGGTGGGTGTGGGGGTGGGTGTGGTTACGCGTAGGAAACGCGTTCCACAATTCCAAGTATTAGTCCTGTTCGTGTAGTTACATTAAGGAGGTTGTGTAGTAGGAAGTCATGGGTTGGATAGGACCGAACGTCACGGCAGACAAACATTAAGGAGCACCGAGACTCAAGCTCGTCTCTAGTTCCTTCTAGGCCCCTTGAGCGACGTTGATGATTCCCTTTAATACTCGACGATAATCGCACCGGTTGAGAATGTCCCGAGTGAAGATGCCGGCATGTCCCCCCGCCCCCATCTCACCCGTCTCTCCCCAACCCCACCTCCCCAACTTAGATGGTACACTCCATTAATTTCGTATTAAGTATGATTACGTTTTTATTGCGATTCATTACGTGCAGGCGCGCTAAAGGTACTACTCCTGCTACTACTAACACCATCACCATCACCACCACCACTTCTATTGTTATCAACGTTCGTGGGGAATGTTTCAAGGAAATATACGATTTTTCACACTAACTAAATTGGATTTTATTTTTATTAGATTTTTCATTTAATTGAAACGTCGCGGTAAATGAAATGGGACCATTTTTAATTAATGTTCTTCCATTCTTTCATCTTCATTTTTGCTTTTGTTTTTGTTGTGGGGCGTTTTTTTTTTTCTTTTTTTTTTTTTTTATTAGCATCGTCGTCCTCGTCATTATTATTATTTTTTTTATTATTATTATTATTTGTTTCATTTCTTTTGTTTCTTTTCTTCTTTTTTCTTTTTTCATTGTTTTCGACGAGAAAATTTCTTGTTACCTCCCTTTTTCTTTTTCTTTCTTTATCTTTTTTCTTTTTTTTTCTTTTATTTTTTTCGTTAAACGTAACCAACTCGAAAGTTAGACAAAAACACTTGGAAATTTGTGAATTGATATCGTCCATTACGAGAAATTGAATTCAAAGGTAAGCGTTCGTCGTCGTCGTCGTCGTCGTCGTCGTCGTCCCTTCCCGGCCCCCTTCACCCCGTCCCCCTCCCCACACTGAACGAACGAACGAACGAGTGTTAGAGAGAAGCCCCGGTTGGTGGAATGAGTAGCTGTGACTTATGGTGCCAGTTCCTGGCAATACTTGGGTAAGAGAAAGAGAAAAGCATGGGTGGGGAGGGACGCCGAGAAGGGTCCTTGCTAGCCAATTTGTACGCTGTAACGTATTCGAGCTAGCTGGAATAAGAATAAGAAGAAGAAGAAGAAGAAGAACGAAGAAGAAGAAGAAGAAGAAGAAGAAGCTGAGAGACGCAAGGACACGCATCTAAATCGTACGAAAACGTCACGTTTCTCTTGAAATAAGGGAAAGGAAAGTTTAGAAATCACTTTGATGACGTATAATTTGTATAAATCACAAAAGTACATTTTTCCTCTTTTTCTATCTTTCTTCTTCTATTTCTTATTTTCTCTCTCCCTCTCCCTCTCTCTCTCTCACCATTTTACATCCTTCGATCGATCATCGAAACGATATTTCATTTATTTGTTTCTTTCTCTCTCTCTCTCTCTCTCTTCATTTTTCGATTTTTTTTTTTTCCTTCATCGAGACAATCCGAAAGTCGATACTTCCCTTATCGATCGTTAACGCTGTCGTAACTTTACTATCGATATGTTAACGATCTAATTCACGATTTATTTGTCTCGTAGAAAGGAGTTTCGTTCATTTTTGTCCATTCTCGTTAATTCGCGATAGCGACGTTTGAAAATCCGAATACTTTCTCTCTCTCTCTCTCTCCTTCTCTCTCACTTTTTTTTTCCTTTTCTATCTCTCTTCCATTTCGTTCCAAGCTAACTACAACCTACGGGAATCACCTTACTCGATTACTTCACGGCTATAAGGTACGGTTCCTCGACATCGAGTAGAACCACGATTGCAATCGGGACACGGATATACAGAGACAAGATGCATTCCCACTGCAACCGCGACACCGCATCGTATAGCGACATGTACATCGTTCTCTCTCTCTCTCTCTCTCTCTCTCTCTCTCTCTCTCTCTCTCTCTCTCTGTCTGTTTCCGTCTATTTCTGTCTCTCTCTCGTTGTAAGAACAAACCAAACCCTTTCGTGCCATCTAACTTGCTCGAATTTTACGCCTCGTTCAGTCCCTGTCTTTGGAATGAAACAAGTCAAATATATGCAGTTCGTGGAATTTTCTTTTTGCATTACTGTTTCTTTTTTCTTTTTTTCTTTTTTTCGTCGATTTAAACATTGACTCACACCTTTCAGGATTAATTTAATTCTTACAGAGAAAAGAAGAAAAAACATATATATATATATATATATATATATATATATATATATATAATTTTTATTTTGGCAAATTAAAATTTATATTCCGTCAAATTACGAATCTTTCGTCGAGAAAAAAGATAACTCGTACTTTTAATTATCTTTTTTTCTTTTTTTTTTTTTTTTTTTTTTTTTCTATTGGGAATCGATGGATCAAACAAGATAGCAATTAGCAATGGTGTTTGATACCTCACATACCACCACTCGATACCCATCGAAGATAATTAATAAGATCAAGTGGATGGAAGATCAAGTGCTTCGTTTTTTTTTTTATGTTTTTATTTTTGTTCTTGATTGGTGCTGTTTATTTTTTGTTTACTGCATCTAACAGCTCAGAGTGAAAGACAGAGAGAGAGAGAGAGAGAGAGAGAGAGAGAGAGAGAGAGAGAGAGAGAGAGTTCTTGTTCCAAACTAATTTCACGAGCTAGCTTTTCATCTGAAAACTTTTCTCGGTGTTGTCTCGATACACACTTCGTCGAGTCCGGACGTTCCTGGCAAAAGTTTTTGACGCGTTGACGAAGAATTTTCGCGCCTCGATGCATTTCCTTCTTCTCTCTCTCTCTCTCTCTCTCTCTCTCTCTCTCTCTCTTTATCTGTCTGTCTGCCTGTCTCCGTCTCCCTTTTTTTTCCTCTTTTGAAATGTTTTTATATAAGCTCACTTTCCACTCTTTCCTTTCTTTCTTATTATTAATGTCATCATTTTTTTCTTCCCTTCTTTTTTTTTCCTTTTTCTCTTTCCTTTTATTTTTTTTTTCTTCTTTTTTTTCTTCGTAGAGACTCTTCAAAATTGTAAAGTCAAAGAGGAACTCTTACTATTGCACGTTCGGTCGTAGAAAATTTTACGGCAGCACGTGTCGCATTTCAAATGCATCTCACGGAGTTTGCCGGTTGGTTTAGAGAACTAAGTGCTACGTGGGTCAGTTGAATCATATCGTATGTGTTAGAGAGTAGGAAAGAGATATGCCATGATGTTCTATGGCGAACGATAGAGAGGAAGAAGAATTTGGCTTTTTGAGATAGAAAGTCGTCGTTTTCGGTTGAGAAAAGTTATGAAACGAAAGAGAGAAGAGAGAGAGAGAGAGAGAGAGAGAGGAGAACGTTCTTGAATACACCGTGAACGGTTTACCCTGGAGATTTTATTTTCTGCTTGGGATACACGTCTGTCCTCTCGAATGGAACATGAATCTCTCCCTCCCTCCCTCCCTCCCTCCATCTCTCTCTCTCTCTCTCTCTCTCTCTTCCTTTTTTCTGCACATCCTGTGGCTTTTACTGCTTTCAATGAAAAATAATAAAATAAGAAGAACATATCGATTTATTCGAGAGCGAAAGATTCTAATATTTATATATATATATATATATATATATATACACGTGTGCGTGTGCGCGCGCGCGCGCGCGATCGTGTATGTGTGTATTCGTTGTGTACTTACGTGCGCGCACGTTTACGAGTATACAATTGTATGGGTGCGTGCGTGCGCCTGCGGAAAATCGTAAAAAAGAAAAATTTGTCCCCTGAAGATTCTTCGAAATGGTAATTACGGTATTCTTGACTAAAAAGAAAAAAAAAAAAAAAAAAAAAAAGAAAAAAAAAGAAAGAGAAAGAAAAACCAATTACCGTCGTACGTTTCGAAACGATTAGATTTCGTGATATTATATTATATTGTTTTATACGTTTAACGTTGTCTCGTTAAATAAACACGGATATACACGTATTCTGTATTATCAACGATTATGCATGCTAATGGTTGGTGATGTTCCTACAGTTCGGACATTATATGTATAACCGCGGACTCCGTACGTCTCCCACACGGACGCATATGTACGTACGTATTTCCGACAGCAAGACGGACCGCATAACCGCTTGAATACTACAAAACAATTCGGCAATAACATATTCGAAGCTTCTCCAACGTTTCGAGCAACAACAAAACGACGTTCAGTCGTGTGGTTTCGTGGGAAATCGTTTCGTGGATTCCGACACTTTCCATCTTTCTCTTTATCTCTTTCTCTCACAGACAAACACGCACACGTATACGCATACGGACGCGCACGAGCACGTACTCTTACTCTATATAATCCTTAGAATCCCTTTAACTGAAATTTTCATCTACCAAAGCGTGTTTTGAGTAATATTTTCACGAACGAGCACAGGGGTATTATACGCTTCTGAAGGATTCTAATTTTGAAATTGAACGAATATTATATAGTCGGTTCGGGATCGATCGATAGAAAGAAAGAAAAAGAAAAAAGAAACACAAAAGGAAAAAACAAAAGGAAAAAGGAAGGGGAAGATGAAGATGAAGATTAAGATAAAGATGAAGATGAAGATGAAGAAGAAGAAGGAGCAATAGTGGTAAGAGAATAAAGAGAGTACAGATGAAAAATGTAGAGATTAATAATATTTTCTCAAAGGGTAAGCGAAATCTCTCAAAGTAAGTGGTTTACGTTATACTTATGCAAGGCACGCTTTCATCCTTTCATCTATATACTTCTTAGAAAAGGGATTCTATTTACGAATCTAATACTACCGCCGGCTATAAATCATTTCTACGTCTAAGGACTATCCTGGATTACCGGGCATGTCCGATATTAAGCTACCTACCCACACCTACAGGAACCGTCTTTGCCTGGTCACGTTATTAACCATATATTTGAAAATTCTTGGGAATACTTTACGGGAGAATGCGATATTGATTTTTCTTGTCGATAAAATTGAAATTCGTGGATTGAAACCAATTTCTTATACATCCCATTGTTGCAACGAGGCGTTCCTTGTTTCATATTTTCCTTATCGTTGTTATTTTCTTTTCCTTCGTTCAACTTTTTCTTTTCTCTTTCCCTTATTATCAATCGTGATACGTTAGAAAGGCGAGATATCGCATCGTGATATAAGGACGTCTATAGATTAGCGTGGAATAAGATAAATATATATAATGATAAGTACATATATATATATATATATACATAATGATAAGTACAAGGATGTAGGAGGACATTTTGGGACTTGTACGTTGGAATCGGGAGTGTGATATGTTTGGCAGTCACATACATGGTGGATGTAATTTCAAGGTGTCGCATGTAAACGGCCAAGCATCCAGGACAATCCAACGTAAGCGTTGTTTCGTGTACGGTGAAACATACGACAGTATGGCAACTGTAAGAGACCTGTCTATCCATATGTATATATATATGTAAGTATACATATATATATATATATATATATATGTGTGTGTGTAAAATAGAGAGAGAGAGAGAGAGAGAGAGAACGGGTGAAACCTCGAGTTTGCGGATGAGCAGAGGATAGTGCTGAACGTTGTACCGTTGGCTTCCGAATACCTACGGAGTCGCGGAATTATACTTGTCGGCTACGTAATTGCCAAGATTAATTATGTGCGAGATGAAATTCCTGGGCGGCAGAGTGTGACAATTCGCGATATGGCACAGAGTTGGTGAAGGTCCGGTTCTCTCTTCTTCCTTCACCTCTCTCTCTCTCTCTCTCTCTCTCTCTCTCTCTCTCTCTCACTCTCTTATGTACCCTAACTCACTTCTCTCACAGATATTAAATTAGCCGGAAGCCTCGAGCACTTGCTCGAAACATCCAACAAACGGCGAAGCTTGTCGGGTACACTCGGCGAATCGAGTTTTAGAACAAGCTGCTCTCTTTCTTTATACTTCCTCTCTCTCTCTCTCTCTCTCTCTCTATATATATATATATATATATATATATATATATATATATATATATATATATAGATATATCTTGCTTTCTCTCTTTACGAGTTTCTTTTCGTCTAATTGTCATGAATATTTTAGACTTTTCTTGACGTCTATAAGAGTAAAGAGAGGAGGTATAGTTGGCGGGGGACGGGGTGGGTTGTCGGGGTGGGGTGGTAGTGGGTGGAGTTCTTTAGATCGTAAGAGAAAAATCGAGACGCTGTAAACTTGTCGATTCCTATACGAGGAAACTCTTCTTCGTGAAGACTTTTATCAAACTACTACGACTACTACTACTACTAATACTACTACTAAACTACTACTATTACTACTACTACTACTACTACTACTACTACTACTAATAGTATTATTACCACTACCATCGAGTTTTCTCTCTTTCTTTTTCTTGTTTGTATCGATCTGTCGATTGATTCTCTTCCGATACCTCGCCTAAATTCGTTTATTTCTGAAAGAGAGCAGCCTCCGCCTTCCGATTCGTTATCGATACTCGAGACTGTGTAACGCTTCGAGAATCATGGTCGATAAGAGGACCTTTCATTCGCGACACGTTCGAAGTCCCTTTAGAAAGCTTGCCTCTTCGTTTCTCTATTTGTATAGAATCCGAACGGAATATATTCTCCTCCCTTTTTCTCTCTCTCTCTCTCTCTCTCTCTCTCTCTCTCTCTTACTTTTTCTATTTCTTTCTTTTTTCTAATTGAAGTCAAACGCGTTCTATTGGCTTTTAAATTCGTAGGAGTATTTAAATAAATTCTAACACGTCGAGAGAAATCGTCGTTAAAGCTTTCTAGTTACTCTCTCTCTCTCTCTCTCTCTCTCTCTTTTCTCTTTTAAGGGTTGTATAATACGTAGAAAAAAAAGAGAGAGAGAGAGAGAGAGAGAGAGAGAGAGAGAGTAACGAACGTAGTTGTTGTGCACAGATGGTAGTTATGCAAAGATATGAAATAACACCTGGACATGTGGAAGGATCGTCGATAATATTTTTATTTTTATTTTCCTTTTTGGATTAACATAATTGTCGAATAATGGTGAAATATTTGAAACAATATTACTTCGTATAATGGAAGACGACGATTAATACGGTTTGTATGATATATTTCATATTTCTCGAACTCGTCTCATTCATGGTAGACTTTAGAAAGGAGAAAAAACAAGAAGTCGTAAAAACAGACGCAGTTTAACACGGAGATCTATAATCCAAAGTATGAAACGTAAGAAGATTGGAGGAAGTGGCCGTTATAAAACATCGTTCTTACAACATTTTCATCGGGGGAAGGGGGCGGGGCAATTCCACATTTGTCAAACCTCGTTATCGTTTTTGTTATCATTTCTTTTTTATCTTTTTATCTTTCCTTCTGTTTATATATGCACCTTGAATAAGCACGAACTATTGTTATATGTAAATATATACATATACATACATATATATATATATATATATATATATATATATATATATTATATATACAATTAAAGAAACAATTTAATGAAATTGTCGGTATTTTAGTTTTACTATTATTTGTCGATATAAATATACTAAGCCATTGATGCCTCGTAAAGTAGTATCAAAACTGGAGTACTCTATCTCTTTCTATCTTTTTTTTCTCTCTTTTTTTTCTTTTTTCGTCCGAGTGAAGCTCAGAACCCTTCCTCTTTATTTCGTGTATTTTTATTCGAACGTTTATTACGTGCACCTTCTCTCGTGGTACTTTTGCCCTAGGTAGGAAAAGATATATATATATATATATATATATATATATATATATATATATATGTATGTATGTATGTATGTATGTATAGATAAAGAAAGAAAGAAAGAGAGAGAGAGACGACGAAATCCTAGGTAATAAAGGGACCACGAGAACGTTTTAAACTTTGAAAGAATCGTTGTTTCTAAAACGGTAATGCTGATAGTAGTGTGGTAGTCCAGGAAAAGCCGGATACGTCGCCTTTTCTCTTCTAAGTCGAGACGATCTAATGGACGTAGCTATATTCACGTGGACATAGGATAGTTCCCTTCTTCTTCTCTCTCTCTCTCTCTCTCTTTCTCTCTCTTTCTCTCTCTTACCTTTGCTCTCTAGAGATTTCTTTTATTTTCAGAGGAAATAGCGATAAATCGTTCACTCGTACGCGTGTGAAATATCTCGCGAGGAAGACGAACGTGTAAGAGGTCATTGGTTCCTTTTGTTCTTTCATTCGTATCGTTTACTTACCTCTTATTACTACTACTACTACTACTACTACTACTACTACTACTACTATTATTGTTACTACTATTACTACTACTACTAGTATGACCATAGAAAACCATAAGGAACAAATATTCGTATTCTCTTCACGTTACGTTTCCAATTTCCGTGGCTAAGGTCTAGTAGTAGTATATATATATATATATATATATATATATATAGTCAGAGCTATATCCTATGTATGTCTCTATGTACGTCTTCGTTGTGTCGTAAAGCTTGCGGCCTCCTTTTGTGATTCCTCTCTCGTTCTTCGTTCGTTCAAGGTAGGAGAAAGGTATGAAAGGATGAGTGGGAGGGAGGAATAAGGGAGAGAAAGAGAGAGAGAGAGAGAGAGAGAAGGAGAGAGGAACGGGGAATGAGCGCGAGCACACTATGATTAACTATCCCGTTCTTCCGTCAGTGTCCCGAGCACAAAAAGGGACACGAAACACGAATTAACCGAGCGTTGGCCCTCACTGATTGCGCTAGTTCTTTTCACACTTTTTCTTTTCTCTCTCTCTCTCTCTCTCTCTCTCTTTTCGATCATTTTCTTTCTCTCTCTTTAACCATCTGGTCGAAATGAATAATTCAGAAGATTTCGTCTCTCACTCTCTCTCTCCTCTACCGCATTCCACATTCCACAATCTCTCCACACCTTCATCTACAGGGGCTGCGTTCGTTTCCTTCGTTTCGTCTTCGTTCGTACGGTGTGAGGAGAAAAAGAGAGAGATAGATAGATAGAGAGAGAGAGAGAGAGAGAGAGAGAGAGAGAAAGAGAGAAAGATTGAGGGAAAGAGTGAGAGAAGGGAGTTCGTCGTGCAGCAGCAGGTCGGCAACCTATTCGACTTCCTCCACTCCATTTTAAATTCCTCGCATTGTCAAGCGTACGCCGGAAAATCCTGCTCCCTGGTCTTCGCCCATTCATTTTCGAAAACCCACCGTGAAACTCTCTTTATATACACCCAGGGAAGACGTGTACAGTTTGTTTCTCGTTGATGGAAGAACTCGTGGATAGTTTAATAAAACTTACCGATCGCTTGCCAACCGAAACGTTTACCGAGACGTCTCGCTCTTCCTAACGTTTCAACGTTAACGATCCTACTTTGGTATTAATAGCGAGGTAAAAGTGTTTTTTCTTTTTTTTTTTCTCGTCGCTACGACGAATTCTTCTTATTATAATTATACGCATTCTGGAGATTGTTCATTCTCGCGTACACGTACGCATATATATATATATA
>OU426857.1:3283953-3293953 GCA_911387685.1 Dolichovespula media | reverse complement strand
AGGAAAGGAAGGGAAGGGAAGGGAGAAAAAGAAAAATAAAAATTGATTGCTTTCTTTCTCTGCGTGTTATCTGTTTTATAACGGTTTCCTTATTAAAATTGCAATTTCAGTATGGTAAAAATACTCGCTCGGTTTCGTTAGAAGCGACAATACGCACAAAGAAACAGAGAGATAGACAGAAAGAGAGAGAGAGAGAGAGAGAGAGAGAGAGAGAGAGAGATTGAGAGATAGTGAGAGTGAGTGAGAGAGAAATAGAGATAGAAGAAAACCAGCTCGAATTGTGCAGCTGCGAGAACGAGCAGAATATGAGAAAGAGAGAGAAAAGAGAAAAAGAGAAAGAGAGAGAGAGAGAGAGAGAGAGAGAGAGAGAGATATAGAGAGATAGAGATAGAAAAAGAAAATAGGAAATAGCAAAGGATACAAAGGAAAGAGTGGATGGAAAAGACGTTGGTCTGTAGGTAAAAGAAAGAGAGAAAGAAAGAGAGAAAGAAAGAAAGAAAGAAAAAAAAAAGAAAAAAGAGGACGATGTTAGCGTCGTTTTCATGGTAAATTAAAATATGCTTGTCCCGGTCCCACATTTTTATCGTTTCGCGTGGTGGTAAACGCGGGACGTAGAAAAAGATCACGTAGGCTTTAAAACCAGGGAAAGGGAGAAAAATTGGGTGATATCGTAAACAAAAAAAGAAAAAAAAAAAAAAAAAAAATACAAAGGAAAAAGAAAGAAAAAGGAAGGAAAACGTAACCGCGAGATGTTCTTGCATTTTATATTTCAAAGGATATCTCTTTGTACGTACGTACTTCTGTTTGTATATTCCTTCGTCTTGCGAATTAGTTCCAATCAATTTCGTCGAATCCTTACCGAAATTTATTTTTCCTTTAACCTTTTTTTTCTTTTTTTTTTTTTTCGTCGTTTTTTTTCATTTTTTTTTTTTCTTACAAACGATCACCGAATCACCACGAGATATCTTCTTCATTTTTAATTTGTTATACATTATAATATATCTCATTCGTATTTATTGATCTTTCCGATTCGTCAAGTGTTATAATCTCTCGTATTGAAAAAGGAAAAGGAAAAAGAAATGAGAAGAGGAAAGAAAAGAAAAATAATAATAAATGTTTATCTTGAAATATCTCTCGTCTTTTCCTGATTTGGATTGTATAATGCTCTCGTGAATTCAGTCGACAGAAGACGCATTTTTCTTCTCGCTTCTATCTTTATTTCGTTGGCTCCGTATCGGAAGGGGTCAGAAATAGGTCAAAGGTGCACGCAAAACCCAGGAGAATCTAAAGACCTCTCCTTTCTCGCGATATTCGAGAGGGCGAGACGAAAGATCGCGTAGTTTATGGAGGAAGAAGGCGATGAACCGAATTCCTGTTTGTTCGATCTCATCTCTCCCTCTCTCTCTCTCTCTCTTTCTCATTCTATTTTTCTATTTTCCGATTTTATCACCAACTCGAAGTAAGATGACTATTAATCACGACGTGGAAGAGAAAATCGAAATTTTTAATGGACCGACGTCTCTCTTAAAGAATATACAATCGAGTTTTATGTTTGTCCTCTACTTGTTTTCGAATAAGTTTAGCTCGTTACGAAAAGACGACGATAGGATCGTCCGAAAGTTTAAGGATGGCTATGAAGGTAGTAGCTTATAGTTTGAAGTAAATCTTTCGAATGATATTCGACCTCATCTAGTTGCTTCGGATCGAAACTTATTACGGGAATCCTTTTAAACTATTCGAAGGTGCCTCGTATATTCTTTTTTTTTTTTTTTTTTTTTTTTTTTTTTTGGGTCGCATGATTTTCTTCTCAAATTCATAATCGAGACGTACGTTTGTATGTACGTATGCGTGCATGTAATCTCGAAATAAGAATTAATTTTAATTCGACGAACTTATTGATCGTCCTCTTCTTGTTAATTACTCAACAAACTCGTAAACGTTTATTTCTTTAGTATTGGGAGCTATTGTCGATCGCTTGAAAAAATATTTACGATACTTTCGGTGCTGGAAGATCCTTCTTTGCGAGTAGAATTGGTGCATTATGAGAAAGGTAAAACAGTGTATGTGTGTGTAAGAGAGAGAGAGAGAGAGAGAGAGAGAGAATTATATATAAGAGGAGTAGTGGAAGTAGAAGTAGAAGTAAAAAATAGAGGAAGAAAACTAGATGGGATCGATGAAACGTCATAAGCACAATACCTGCGAGCAAAACGGACTTCTAGCGTGAGTGCGTTGGATTGGACGAGGCTGCTATTAGACTCATTTTGAACGAAAGTGCAGATCCGTATTGCGTGGAAAGAGAAGGTAAAGAGAAAGAGAGAAAGAGCAAAAGAGCAAGAGAGAGAGAGAGAGAGAGAGAGGGGGGGGGAAGGAAGAAGGTGTAAAATTTACCCTTCAAAGCAACTTCGTGCCAGGGAAAATTCTTACTTTCGAGAAAGGAGTAATTATCCCATAATTGTCCTAGAAATTCTCTACTTTAACACGGACCAATCACGATACACATTTCGACCTTATCGAAATTCCATAATAATAACTGTAATTGCTGCCAGTTAAATCATTCGAAATGATTATGCGTAATGAACGTCCGTGAAGAAATTGGATTGAATTATTGCGCGCGAGCTTCCTCGTCCTCTTCTTCCTTTTCTTTCTTCCTTTTCTTTCTTTCTTTCTTTCTTTTTTTTTTTTTTTTAATCATCCTCATTTCGGCCGAGAAAATTCGACGCGAGACACTCATTGGCCCCAAAAAATAACGATCATTATTACGAAAGCAAATCTCATCCCGTTTCGTTTCGTTCGCATTCGAAACGACGAATTCACTTCGAACAGGTTTACTTTGTCCTTCGAACGAGTACCCCTACCTCCCCACCCACCTACCAACTCTCCGAGTTGTCAAATACGAATGAATCGTTTGTCGTGATATCAACGATGTAAACAAGTACGCTAGAATGCACTTGACTTTAATTAGAAGCCGATGCCCGCTCCGTCTTCGCGATGATCTGCCGTCTCCTCGTTAGAAATAGCGTTGACCTAGAATCAAAAACGAGCGAATGAAGTATGGCCGATCGGGATTCTCTATGAAAGTTCATAGGGATGCTTCGAGAGGAATATTATGAGATCTGGGTGACGGGGAGAGACGGAGGATAGAGTAATACGAAGAAAGGGGATCGTTGAATTATCATGAAAAATGAAGAATTTTTATGTATGTATGTATGTACATATGTATGTATGTACAGGTGACAATAATTTATGGATCGAATGTAACGTGAATTAATATTAGAACTCGAATAATTTTATTCGACTTCGTGCAATCGGTCGATGTTTTTTAAAGGACAGAACATGAGCCACGGACGTGGAAGCTTCTCTTTTCTATTTTTTTCTTCTTCTTCTTCTTCGTCTCTTTTTTCTTTTTCTTTTTCTTTTTCTTTTTTTTTCTTTTTTCTTTTCTTTTACTTCCCCATAGAAAATAACGTACGAACTTGTTCGACGACACGGTCGACCGAACAATAATCCTTGAAAATTCACAATCGATAAGAACAGATATCGGGATTTGTCGAAATAGGAAATTTCTTCTCTGGCAAATTGCATCTTTCATTTTGTTATATAAGGTCAAAGAAATTTCTCTCTCTCTCTCTCTCTCACTCTCTCTCTCTCTCTCTCACTCTCTCTCTCTCTCTCTCTCTCTATCTCTCTTTCTGTCTCTTTCATTCTCTCTCCTTTTGTTCAACGATGCACATAATCTCTTATCTTTGACTATAACGTCCAGGGAAAAATCTCTATTTTATTATACCTTTTCCTTCGTTTATATCTTAAACGCGTCGTCGTGGAATTTAAGGAATTTATCAAGGATGTCTTTACTCAGGCACGACCTCGCCGTGTTAGTCGAGACTTAGCGACTGGAAAGACTTAACGCAAGGTTACGGTCGAGTTAGCGAGTGTGGAAGCAGCTTTACGATCCACTGGCTGCAAACTGAAAGAAAGAGAGAGAGAGAGAAAGAGAGAGGATGCAGTTTTGTAGAAAGAACAGTCTACGAGCTTCCAGCGGTGAGCCAGCATTATTTATGCCCACGAAACAAGACCAATAAACACTAGAATCCTGCGAAGAAGTAGTAAAAAAAGAAGGAAAAAAAAGAGAGGGAGAGAGAGGGGGAACGACAAAAAAAAATTACACGAGAGGATAAAAAAGAATTCTTCGTCCGTTTCAGCCATAAGAGAGCAACAATACTTTTTATTTATTGCCACAGTTTCGTCCGGAACGAACGTTCGTCGTTGCATCGTCATTGCACTTTCACCCTCGTGCGTGTTGTATATATACATATATATATATATATATATATTTATTTTTTCTTTTTTTCTTTTCTTTTCCTTCTTACCTTTATCCTTCACTTCTGTATCTCTATCTTTTCTTTTTTTTTTTTTCATCTTCTTCCTCTTCTTCTTCTTCTTCTTCTTCTCGAATCCATTCGAACGCGCGCGTTTGCCCTTCGTGAATGAGTTTTGCGTTTTCGTTGCGATCTTGTCGGATGAGAAAAAAAAAAAAATAAAAAAAAAACAAGAAAAAAGAAAAAGAACCATACGTAGGTAAGATTTGGAAATAAATAATAATAATTGGCAAGGTTACGATCGTAATCGTTTTCGTCTATGTATTGTTATAAATCGTTGGCTGTCCGAATATTCGTAGGAAAATTTTCATGAGTGGCTACGGGGGGAAAGGAGAGAGGGGAAAGCTTGAATCACCGTTTGTAAATAAATACAAATCGTTCGAAACGTTTCGGTCAAAATTATGTCCTGTCATATGAAATGGTATGTATCGCAGAAAAATGGAAAGAGAAAACGCCGGCCACGCTTTACCGAGTTTATTTCGGGGGATTCGGTTCAGTTGATTTTATTGTAGCTATGTATGCGTGTTTAAGTGTGCGTGTATGCGTAAATTTGCGTGAGTGAGTGAGTGCGTGCGTGCGTGCATACGTGTGCGTTTGTTTGTGTGTTCGTGTGTGTATACGTTCGTTGCCAATATTCCGTGTGATGGATAATTTAACCGTTGTGCGTACGTTATTATGCAGTTGCATGCGATTCCATTTGTTTTCTTTATTTTTTTTTTATTTATTCATTTATTTCCCTTCTCTCTCTCTCTCTCTCTCTCTCTCTCTCTTTTATCTTTCTTTTTTGTCCACGTTTGTTTTTTATTTTATTTCTTTTCTCTCTCTCTCTCTCTCTTTTTTTTTGACCGCACAACACATTAATTTTTTTCACGAATGTCAAACGAAAATGCAGTACGCAAGCCATTGCTTTTCAATCGTTTTCATTTAACTCGTCGATCCGTCATCGATACATTTTTATTTTCTCTCTTTGGTTTTTTTGTTGTTGTTTTACGTAACCATCCGATAATAAATTCTTTTCCCTTTTTTCTTCTTTCCTTAATCTTCTTTCTCCTCGTTCTTTTCGTAACGCGTAATAGTTTATAAGTAGGGTCGGGTGGGGGGCGGAGGGCAGGCAGGGTGGGAGGGAGGGAGGGAGGGAGGGAGGGAGGGGGTTAAGGACTAAGAACGAAATTTATTTTTTATAATGCCGTAGGATAGGCGAAAAACGTTTGCGCGGGATAAGACACCGAGATTTACATCGTATCACCGGTGTGCCATAAATCGTTTTCGCGAAACTTTCGAAATATGTACGGGCGCGTTTCGGTTTACGGAGGAGCATAAAAGTCTCGCATATAAAATAGTACCAACGGTATCAGGAAAAATAAGAGCTTTTCCCCGTCAGTCTTAGCGCAGTTAAATTTCTTATATTTTAATAGAAAAATAAAAAAAAAAAAAAAAGAATAGAAAAGTAAAGAAAAGAAGAAGACAAAAAGAAGAATTCGTCCTTACGTTTTTAAGATTCGCTCGACGATCGTCGGACGAAATTTGCTTACTGTCTTGGTTCCTCTTTGTTTTATATAGATATATACATATGTAGATCACAAAACGTTTTAATTTAAACAAAAAAGAAAAAGAAAAAGAGAATAAAGATTGATTTATCCGTCAAGAAGGAAGTATTAAACTTAACGATCGTATTGATTTTAATTATACACGAGTTAAGTCGATCTCGTTTCTCCGTTCAAATCGATTATTGTCGATCGCGATACGGCGTTTAAATGATATACTTTAAAGGGAAAATTGATGGGATCGAAGTTTAAGACAGAGATACGTGTTGAGATTATTGAAAGCATTAAAGTAGCAGTAAACCGTAGCTCGACTTTACAACTCCGCTGCTAATTTTACTCCGAGGGTTGGTTAGAACATTGGAAGATCGTCACGTACCATCACAAAACCACCGAATAGGAACAGGCAGTTGTAATAGCGCGACTAGAGACTTCTAGAGTTAGAGAAGCGAGTATGAGGATGGCACGCAGTGGAGTAATCGCTCAAGAACCTGCTGTTAATTCTCTCTCTCTCTCTCTCTCTCTCTCTCTCTCTCTCTCTCTCTCTCTCTATCTATCTATCTATCTCTATCTCTGTCCCTTAGTCTTTCATTGCAATTCAGCAAGGGTGTACGAAACGTCACGCGTCCTTGTAAATCGCGAGAGTACCGTTCAACTCCGTTCTTCGTTTCCTCTCTCCATCTCTCTCTCTCTCTCTCTCTCTCTCTCTCTCTCTCTGTGGATTTTCTTCTACCGTGAAGCAGCACTTCTGACGTTGACACCTTCACGTTCCTCTTTCGAATTTCTCAAGACTACGTTCCTCTATTCTACAAATTTTTCATAAATTTCTACCGGCATGAAAACGAGCCCCGGGCAAAGAGCGATATGATCTTTCTTTTTCTATTTTCTTTTTTCTCTCTCTCTCTCTCTTTCGAAAAGTTTACAGGATGATCTCAATGGAAATTAAATTTCTTAACGAAGGAACATCAGACGCGGGGATAGAGAAAAAGGGAAGGATAAGGGAGAGCATTAATTTTCATTCGATAATCGGAATCAATTTTTAATGATGCACGATAAGACGGTGTTGCCTTTCGATTTTTTTTCTCTCTCTTTTTTTTTTTTTCTTTTTTTTTTTCTGTTTGAAACGAAAGGTCATACCTGCGAATTTCGATCGCCGATGTGGAAGCGGCGCATCAACGTTATCTTGACAGTTAACATGATTGAGATATTGATTCCACAAAGCATTCGTTGGATTTACGTGCGAATGGGTAGACACGGGTGATAGGCTAGTAGTAGTAGTAGTAGGCTCTCTGACGATTTTGTCTGTTGAAGCGTATTCTCATCATGCTGGTGGGATACCGGTCCGTCTCGTTAGCAATTGGAATTATGTAGCCTGATACATTGGCTCCGCACTCCTTTGTCGTTACGATAGATCCAGATTAGCGTGAAATTCTCATCTACAAATTTGCTACGTAGCATGTAACCTAAAACGTTTCTAATAGTAACGTCCAATTTATTTACATTGGGCCGCCGTCCGGAAAGATTCGCGCCGATAATATTTTAATAATAACAATAATAATAATAATAATAATAATAATAATAATAATAATAACAACAACAACAATAATAATAATTTAAGAAATGTATACTAAAAATTAAGTCGTCTGCTTTTCAAAATTGCCACGAATCATTCGGACAGCCTAATATATATATATACAAAATTTCATACGTATTAGAGTAATTATACAATTAAAAATCAATGAGGAATACGTAATTGTATCTTGTCCGTACGGATTGACTTGAAAAATTATTCGTAAGATTGATGAAGAAGGAAAGAGAGAAAGATAAGATAAGAAAAACAAAAAGAACGCACAACAACAAAGTTACGGGTTACATCAAATATGCGCATTATTACTAAATTTATTTGGAAGATATCCGTACAATCGGTAAAGCCATTAACGAAGACAAGGACACATCCCCTCAACATCTTAATAAACTTTAGTTAGAAGTTTCTCTAGAAGATCATTATATCGTAGAAGATCTTCCACCCTAATATCCACTCGGGACGCTTAAGACGTTTCCCATGCGCAGCGGCTGACTCCGGAAGGATATTGAGAAAGCTCAGAAATTCGTATTCGCGACGCCATATGGTTAAAATGAAAGGCGCGAGAAAGAGTATTATAATATATATATATATATATATCTTTCACGCGGAAATTGCAATATCTCAGAGACTTTGAACTTTAAAAGGGAATGTTAAGTTACGAAAATCGTATGAAATCGTATTTTATATATGTCCATATACATACGGATCGTTTATTTTGAAACTTGGTGTAAGTCCATCTTCTTTCCTTGTTTTTTTTCTTTTTATCTTAAATTGAGATCACACAATCCGCGATGTCAATTCATCGTAAACATTTTATCGATAACCGGTTAATATTTAATATCATAAAAAATGCCAATGCCTCGTTCGATTTAAAAATTGACCGATGAAAGAAATTGCACGGCGATTTTGATGTACGACCCTTTAAATTTTTTTCGAGACAACAAAAAATGGACTCGCACCGGTTTCGAAATAAACGATCCATATGTACGAGCCGTTCACTCATTAAATCGATTAACTTCGTAAAACGGAAAGTAAAGAAATGTGATGGGATGATGGAAATCGTTTTTTCAAAAATACTCTTTCGAATATTAATTCGTATGAACGTCGTGGTATGTAATAAATGACAAATAATAGATTTCGTTGAACTACGTAAAGATCGAATTCAAGGATAGAACGGGTCTTGGAATAATCGTTATTAACGAAATTAATTGTTCTTCGTTCGTTGGCCAAACGAATCGTTCCATTTAATGGCATTTAATAATGAAAATTAGGGAAATTTATTACGAATATATATATATATATATATATATATACATATATATATATATATATGTAAAAGAAGTGACGACCAGATCGACCGCTCTTCGACGGATAAATTGAAAAACGTTCGAAAAATTGGGGCTGATCGATCTTTTTCCTCGCGAACGGTTAATATTTCTTACGATTTTATATATTCAATCGAATATCGTGAAAGAACTATAGTACTGTTGAATTGATGGTACCGGCGTGTTAGAAATCAAGGGAAATAGCGATATTAGCGGGAACGTCTTATTTGGGACCGAAAGCTCTTCGTAATTCAGACGTCTCGCCGGCAGAGTACAAATCTCCTGTCACCAAGATAGTCCCTTGGTGATATTTGCGAAGGACTCGTTCGCTCGACCATGCGAATCGGGATTTCCTAGGATTTCCAACGAATTGTTAGAACGAAAGTAGAGTAAGCATTAGGATTCTACAATCTCTCTGTCTCATTTTACGGTTTAAATTACGTGAAATTCCGCGAGATTTTTTTTTCTTCTTTTCTCTTTCTTTTCCCTATTCTCTCTGATCGTTACATCTTCTAACTGGAACGTGTCTTCGTTTATAAAAAAAAAAAAAAAAAAAAAAAAAAAAATAATTAATAAATAAATAATAAAGAAAGAAACGATCGACAATTATTTTTACGAACTCTTGAATTATTTAACTGTACGATTTAAGCGAACGAATTTTTAAAAAAGAGTAGGTTACGGATAATAAATGTCATAGGGACTATAAATATCTTAAAGGTCTCCTTTCTTTCTCGGTAAAGTTCGTAAAACTGTCAGACAAACGTTTTAAACATTTAATAGACCGTTTCAATGACGTTTCTTACGATCCGTGCTAAGACTTTATCATCGATACATATATACATATATATATATATACAGGGTGGTCTTCTTAAAAAATTGATTATGTAAAGCTTGAATTTTCGAAGATCAAGATCACGTTATTATACATATCTGAACGTAACGTTCGATCGGCTACACGATGCAGTAAAAAAAAAAATAAAATAATAAAATATGTAGTTCCCCGTTAAAAATAAAAAAAAAGAAAAGAAAAAACACCGAAGACCCTGATCACTCCGACAAAAATGACCTTGGGAAAAAGAAACATTCCTTTTCGGACATCGATCCTTCGACAGGATGCACATTACGTCGAAAATATTCTATCCATCGCAATAAACCGAAGAGACATTAAAGTTG
>OU426857.1:3261453-3281453 GCA_911387685.1 Dolichovespula media | reverse complement strand
TTTCATTCGCAGGAGGACGTTGAAAATTTCTCCCGGTATCATGTGTCTCGAAAAGAGAAACAGAGAAAAGAAGCTTCTCATCTTTTTCTAGAGCACATCTTTGAAGTAAAAAGGATCTTGTTGATAGAGACCGGAGAGAGAGAGAGAGAGAGAGAGAGAGAGAGAGAGAGAGAGAAAGGAAATTTCGATTCTTTTTACTGCCTCTAAATCGTTTGCTGATCTTCGAAAAACGTCGTTTACGGATACTAGGTCGTTGGAACTTGAAAGTCCCTTGTAGTCCTCATTTATAGTTTTTCTTTTGATCGCCGAGATGAGAAAGAAAGTTATATTCCCTTTTATCAAATTTTCTCTTGACGTTGACGGATAGAGAGGTAGTAAGAAGAAAGAAAAAAAGAAAGAGCAAAGGAATGAAACAAAATTAAAAAACAGAAACAAGAGAGAATAAGAAAAGATTTGTAGACAGAAGTATCGCCGAACATTTTTCTCTTTTTTCTTTTTTTTTTGTTTCCTCCTCCTCCTCCTCCTCCGAAGAAGGTTATGATTGTTGATTGAAATATATATCGGATTATAGTATAATTCCTTAATCCGTCCTTGTTTCGTGAGGTAACCGATTCCTCGCATAGATCCATATAGGAGATACATATCACGCCGATAGGACGACGATGGATGGATACTGCTGTCTCATGGGTAATATTCCCGCACGGTAGTTGGTGGAAATTTTGCAAACCGTGGTTTGAAGGGAATGCGAGAACGTTGTGTTCTAAGTTATCGCGCCGAGTCACGACATTTTGCGAATGCTGCAGGATGAATGAACGAGCGTGAGCGGTTGGATACCTCGAAGAATACTTACCCCCTTTTTTTTACTAACGGATCGTATCTCTTTCAACAATAATTCGACTTATTAGAACGTATATATATATATATATATATATATATATATATATATATATATATATACAGATAGATATAAAGAAGATAACGACACGTAAAATACGATTGATAGCGTCGGTCGTAGATATTATTTTTTCACCTTTCGCGAACTACGAATAAATTTATTTCACGATTATTCGTTTAACTTTCTTTCTTCGCTTTATTCCGTCGATATGAGAACGGAAACAATATCTGATGCATTGTCATTTTTATTATATATTATTATTATTATTATTATTATTATTATTATTATTATTATTATTATTATTATCATCATCATCGATTACATCAGATTCGTCTTACGTATAAAGAATTTTGATTGTAAGGGATAATGATATCTCGCGGATCGATAACATTCTTCTTTTACGTTGAGATTTCTTGTAGAAAGAATTCTAGCTTGACCGTCTGGAAAAGTGGAAGGGATATATATATATATATACTGTACCGAAGGATTTATCAGGGATTTCGAAGTAGTACTTGCGAACGTCCTAACGTCTTCTTTCAGAGATCGAAGATTCTATTCTCGCGTTTCACGAGATCCCATGTTGACTTCTTAGAAGCTCACTTTCCTGGAACATTTAGTAGAAGAAATTCGCGGAGCGGTTATATTAAGAGAGTCGGGACAAGCGTACACCACCGATCGATGAAAGTAATATCCGAAGTGATCACAAAGCTCGGCCGACTCTTTCTGACGTTCCTCTTATTTCTACTGGTGAGAAAGTGAAAAAAAAAAAAAAAAAAAAAAAAAAAAAAAAAAGAAAGAAAGAAAAGAAAGAAAGAAAAAATAAAAAAGAAAAGGAAAGGAAAGGGAAGATAGAAAAGGGATGGATAAGACTCCCTTTTCGAGAACGTAATCGCACAGATTTTAATCAGAAATCTGAGAATAGACTTTTCGATTTTTTTCTTCCCTCTCTTTTTTTCCTCATTTTTCCTTCCTTTCCTTTCCTTTCCTTTTTTTTTTTTTTCTTTTTCCTTTTTCTTCACCGACGCATTCGACTTTCTACATCCGTCGGGTAAATCTCGTAAGCTTAATTACGTTCGAACGTATTCATCACTTTCTCGTTCGATTCCAAAGAGGATCGGTTCTTTTAATATCGTAATTCTGGACGTTGATTAACGAACGTGACGTGACGACGATGACAAAATTTTCTCCCGATTCCACGACGAAAACAAAAATGACGAAAAAATTTCGATGAGAACGATTTTGGCGATGTTGTTTTACGATTAATTGTCGTTTAGATTCTCGTTCTCGATCATTACGATTTGAATACGGATTTGAAGCTCACTTTCGTTCGAGTCGAAAAGGTGTTCCGTGGGATAAGAGTAAGAGATAGATAGATAAAGAGAGTGAGAGAGAGAGAGAGAGAGAGAGAGAGAGAGAGAGAGAGACAGTTTATGTTCTCGTTGTCGCTTTCAAAGGTGTGTAACTTCTAACGACACTCTCAAATATCGATCTGTGTACGCAGTAACAGGAGGTGTTCCATACCGTCCGTCCATTGTGGTGGATTTAGGTTCTCATAAAGCTCTATTGTTTAGCAGAGCGGGCATTCCTAAATCTCTATTGTCGCAACGCAGCGAATACAATTGCGAACGTGGTGAGACCACCGGGAGAAGGGGAGGAATGGGTGGGATGGTTGGTAGGCTCTGTCACGGTTAAGCCATCGCGAATTTTGAGCGATGGACATCGTTGACCCGTTATAACAATGCGCAACTTTGTCGCAAGCTTTACCTTATAGGTTACAAACGATCGTTCACACCGAACGATCTCGTACTACATACGCACAGTGATATCGATTGAGCGAGTGGTTACGTCCTCTTTGATAATATTTCTCATAAGATTTTACACGAAACGATATCTCGTGATATTAGAATCCAATATCTCATAAAGCGACGTATCGTAAGTACGAAAAAAAAAAGAAAAAAAAAAAAGAAAGGAAAAGAAGGAAAGAAACAAAAATTTGTTTTTAATATAAATTTCAATATCGCAAATGATCGAACGTGAAGATAACATTTAATTCTTCCACGTCAGATTTTTATGTTTAGAAAATTTTTATTAATTAAAATATATATATATATATATTTATTTATTTATTTATTTATTCTATGGTAAGTCGATCGAAGGGATGATGAACTTGCAAATCGTAAATAAGAAATTTTTATTTAATGAAAGGGAGATATAATAAATGGCGGCGAAATGGACGTTTGAAAAAAAAAAGGGATTGTAAAGCTTGTACAGATCGAAATAAACGTCGTGGCAGCGTGGATTTGAAGAATTTTACGAGTAGAGTCTCGCCTGCATTGGGTTCAGACCATGCGACAACTAGTTACGATGCCGAAGGTCCTTGTACGGCCGAAAATCCACGGTGAACGTCACGAACAGCAACGAAGATCGTATCGGCTAATCCACTCGAACGTTTTTCCTTTTCTTTATTAAACCGAATATACCTCGACAACGTTCTACTACACACAAACACATACAGATATATATATATATATATATATATATATATATATATATATATGTATATATATTATATAGCACAAATTTCGGTAGACATCATTCGATATAAAAACAATACCCTAGGGGAAAATAAAAGTAAGAGGAAAACGTTTGATACTAACCTCCAAACGATTTATCGAATCAGATTCATTTTGCTTTTGGTTCATTTGGTATATTATAAACGTGAGAAATTAATTTATATATATATATATATATATATATATATATATATAATTATTTTTAAATATTTCATTTGTATATTTATTTTTATATATATATATAAATAAATAAATAATTATTTTCAAACATATAAATTGATTCGTATAATTGTCTATCAACATACCGCATGAAAATATATGAAATTAAACGGACGATTAGATATTCCGTGTTTATTTGTGTTAGCGAGTAGAAATATATACATATATATATATATATATATATATATATATATAAATAAATAATTGTTCTTAAACGTATAATTAGATTCTTACAATTGTCTATCGTTATATATCGCATGAAAACATATGAAATTAAGCGGGTGATTAGATGACCCGTGTTTATTTGTGTTGGCAAGTTGAAATGTATTGTATTTTATGGCTGTTGCATTAGCAATGAGAAAGGGACAACAATGGGAGATAAAGGATAAATAATGCACGATCAATTTGTCGATGGTCGTTAAACATTTAGCGAGGCATCGATCGTGGCTGCTCACAGCTTGTGGAATCCGTTTCGTATTCATCGTTTTACGAAGGCAGGAAATATTTCGGTGGAAAATCATGATGGTGGGAAAGGACGTATGCGTAACGACGAAGCGAGGAATGTCGAATACTTTATCGAGAAAGGAGAAAACGGTGCGGGAGGGAATGGGCGGGGCGGGGCGGGGCGGGGGAGAAGGAGTAGTCGGAAAACTCCGGGGAATTCGTAATTCGAAGGGTAACCGATCGAACTCAAGAGATAAAATAATCATCCTAAGTTGTATATACTCAATTTTCACGGGCTTTAACCTAAAAGTCGAAATTTTTTATTACGAAAGTATGATAAAAATTTTCGTTACGCGCGATATATCGTCCTGTTATCACATCTTATTATCAAGTATAGAAAATCCATTTAATCGAAATAGAAAAGAATATTTCAAACAAATCCTTCGACTTAGTCACCGTGAATTTCCTTGTAGGGTTCTATAAAAATCACGTTTACGTACTTCAACGACATCTTTTTATATCCTTTTAAGATCCTTTATCGCGTATTCATATAGACGATATCTCTGATTGTTTTCATAATACTATTCCGGCCGATAATACCCAAGGATTGACAATGATTGGCCAAATGATTGTCCAAAATTAGCCGAAGTTGTTTTAGACGAAAGTCCCTCCAATGAATAAACATCGGGCAAGATCTTAGGACAAAAACTCGAGGCGTATCCTAGAATTAAGCCGAGCTAAGTTCAACCAACCCGACCCGACCCGACCTGACCTGATCCGATCCGATCCGATCCGATCCGATCCGATCCGATCCGACCCATTCTTCTTGTCCTGTCCTGTCCCGTGCTTTCTTCATTTCTTCCATCCTGTACTGTCTTGTCCTTTAATACGCGTTTCTGTCCTGTCATTGAAATCGACGTACACAACGTACGTGAGTATGGTGTGTGTGTGTGTGTGTGTGTGTGTGTGTGTGAATGTGTATTTTTGTACGTACGTATAAATTTATTTATTTAAAAATTTTCGGATCGGACATTCATTTATAAAAATAATTAAAAACGGAAATGTAAAGAACGATCCAAAATCTTCGTTTGAAATTATTTTCCATTACAAGTGTCCTCTTCTTCGTTTGTTAAAGACTATCCTGGTTAAATTAAAACATCCAAATACATATATATATATATATATATATATATATATATATACGTAGGCGCAATTCCGTTTACAATGAAAGTCCAAATGTAATTTTCATATCACGTGGATGGTCTATGCGACTTTGCCGCATCGTATATCATTAGTCACGCCATTAGCTGGGAGTATGGTTCTTTTAAATTTTTCCCCTTGCGAAGGAAGTTTTATCGAAGAAGATAAATTACCAAGATTACTTCCACATATCGCATGTTACCTGGCGTGCATGAATTTAGGTCGCTTAGGGATGCCAAAGAAGAGAGTGAGAGACTGAGAGCGAAAGAGAGAGAGAGAGAGAGAGAGAGAGAGAGAGAGAGGGAATGAGGAAGAGAGAAAACGTTGGTGTGTTGGTAAGTTTTGAAGGCATTCCTATTTTCTTTTTTTTTCCTTTTTTATTTTTCTCCTTTCAAAACGAGGACTTCCTTGTTATTTTTCGTGCTCAAACTCAAAGGGCTCAGCCAACTGCAGTGTTTAAAGTCCGTGCTACGTTGCTGCCTTTCCTTCTTTCCTTTTTCTCTTTCTTTCTATTTTTTTCTCTTTCCTTCTCTTTTTTTTTTTTTTTTTTTTTTTCCTTTAAATACCTCGACTTATCGACAAGATGAAGGAAAAGAGAAGGAAAAAAGTAGCGACGCTTGATCTTTACGTAATGATACAATAAATAAATTGGGTGGGTGGGTGGGCGTTTGTTCGGGCCGGGCGGAGAGGTGGGGAGAGGGGTTGGAAAGAAACGAAAAAAAAAAAGGAAAGAGACAAAGTAACGACGACAACAAGGGAGAAAAAGAAATAGATAACGTAACGAAATTGACACGTTAGCCAGGGCACATCTTTCTTTGACATCGATATTCATCTACGGAAATAGAATTCTAATTATATACCAGGCCGATGGCGTAGAATAGATAACATCGTTCGTTTAACAAAACGAGACCGCGATCTCAATTTCGGTGTTCTCATTATTAAAAGGAATTCTACGTAGGAAATTGGAACGATTCTTCTTATCGTCTTCGAATATCAACGTCAAGGTTACGTCGATGAAGTTAGCTTTTGTCCACGCACGTATAACGAACCAATCTCATAAGTTTCTCTCTATTTCTCTCTCTCTCTCTCTCTCTCTCACACACACACACACACACACACACACACACACACACACACTCACTCACTCACTCTCTCCCCCTTTCTCTTTCGATCGTTGCAAAATACGTGTGTGTGAGTGTGTGTGTCTCGGTCTTGAGAGAACGAACTATCACGGAGGTTGAACTATTATATATAAAGAGAGAGAGAGAGAGAGAGAGAGAGAGAGAGAGAGAGAGAGAGAGAGAGAGAGAGAGAGAGAGAGACATTACTCCTGTAGCATTCAACATTCGTTTATAACTATTTTGGAGGGAGTGTGAGTGGGATGGTGGATGGTGTTAGGTAGGTACGTAGTTAGGTAGGTATGTAGGTAGGTTGGTAGGTAGGGAGGGTGGGGTGGGGAGGGGAGAGAATATTCTCTTTATTCGTTACTTCTTCGTGACAGTTTACGGAACGTTCAGTTAAAGTAAGAGACTAAGAGAGAAAGTAACGAAGGATGCAAGAGAAACTATTCGAGAGAAGCAATTTAATGGAACGCGTTCGGTATAACGGCGTTAAACTAGTACGTCCAGACGTCTTTTACGAGATCCTAGTTGATGCGAGGCTATTATCTCTGTCTCTCTCTCTCTCTCTCTCTCCCCCCCCCTCCCTTTACCGGTAGATTCTCTAACTCGGTTCTTCTTCAATGGATGTTAAGTGTTTTAACCTCTTTATTCTTTTCTTCCTCTCGTATTCATTCTTTTCTTCTTCCTTCTTCTTTCTTTCTTCGTTATTATTATTTTTCAATGTCCTTTGTCAAACGTTATAAAGCATTATCTCTTATAATCAAACCGATGATCTTATTCGTACGCGTAAACTCTTTCCTTTACGTTGAAATGAATTACTATATTATATGTATAAAATTATTATATTTCATACTGTGCCAGGTGTTAAAACGATTATAATTATGTGCTTGGGGGAATAGTAATTTGTTACTATCTATTTAATAACATTCTTCGATAACGTTTAAAACGTTTAAGACCATTTAGAATGTTCGTCCCGTCTTAGGGTTCGATCGATGAGAAATTTTGCATCTTTTCATTTTACTCTTCTTCCTTCCTTCTTTTCTTTGTTCTCTCGTCTTTTGTCTTTTTCTTCCTCCTTTTTGGATAAAAAGAACGCGTAATATAAGTGTTGTGCGATGGTTGGAAAAGGGGAAAGATACGGTTAAGAAAAATCCGGGTAAGACGGGGTTTGAGCGGTCTCGTATAAATAGGGAACGTAATATTCGAAAAACATTCTTCACACTCGCATAACCGGAAGGGAATAAGAGGGTGAGGTGGACTATTCTTCTGGCTGGGAGCCAATCGTAGTAGGGATGAGGGATCCTCCGTGAACTTTTACGCTTTACTTTCAGTCCTATTCCAGTGCCAACGACCCCGAATGGGTTTGAGTAGAAACTTTTTCGACGCTAATCAGACCAATCCTCTCTCTCTCTCTCTATCTATCTATGTATCTATCTATCTATCTGTCTATCTATCTATCTCTCTCTGTTTTCAGGAATACCACGAACGACCGACCAAACGAGTTTATTTTCTTCTTTTGGATTAGAAACGATGCCAATCGATGCATATATACAAATACATATACACGCATACATACATACATATACATACATATATATATATATACATACATACATACATATATATATATATATATATATCCAATCGCACGATCTGTTTCGTTTCTATTAAATAGCAGATATCAATTTTGATCGATCAAAATCGTGTGTTTGGTTTATTTTCTCTCTCTCTCTCTCTCTCTCTCTCTATCGAAATAAAACGCGAACGTGTTCGACGTATACGAAGGAATAATCTGTAAATAAAAGTAGTTTCCTCGCCCTCCTCCCTCCCATCCCTCCCTCCCTCCCTCCCGCCCCCGCCGGTGAAAACTTCGTAACTTCGGTATGAAGAGAAAAGAAAAACAAAAAGGGAAACAAAAAAAAAAAAAAAGGAAAAGTAGAAGAAGAAGAAAAAAAAGGAAGAATTGATAAAAAGAGACCTGCTAGCTTGCGGAAGAAAAACAGCTGGTGGATAGTTTGAAAATTGATAGACCCGACTTGGGAATACGCGTTTGTTTTCTTACTCGAGCACGGCAGAGCCATTCATCACCTATAATAGTCGACGATGGTTCTTTGCTTTGAAAATCGCCTCTTTCATATTTCCGCTAACGAAACTTTCTTTTCTATTCTTTAAGTTCTTCTTTTAACCTATTCTTATATCCTTATAACTTATACGTTGCCGTTATAAACGTCATTTATCATAACACCATCACGCACCTTCCCTTTTTCTTTTTGTCTTTTCCTTTCTTTTATTTCTCCTTCTTTTTTTGCAAAACGTAAAATAGATTTTATTGGTGAGAACGGGAGAGAGTGAGAGGCAATGTGTGACACTCGAAGCATAATTTTCCGCTTTGTTCCTCTTTTTGTTTTCCCGTTTCTTATTCTTCATCTCGTTCTCCTTTCCCCACTACTTTTTCCTTTTTCCCTTTCTTTCTTGTACCTTTATAAATATAACACGTGAAACATACTGGGAGTTCACGACTAGGCTAACCGATCGTCCTTAATGATTAATGATTCGTCATCCTCTATGTTGAGACTTTTTGATGTATGATGATAGGAAAAGAAGAGAGAAAGAACGATACATTTTTCATGCGGGACATTCTGTCATGAAATTCATGCCCGTCCATTGTAACCATTCTCTCTCTCTCTCTCTCTCTCTTTCTCATTCTACTTCTATTTCTCTATATCTTTCTCCTTCTCTATCTCTATCTCTGGTTGTTCGTTCGATTTATTTATTTCCACGCAACATCGAGATCCATCATCGTTCTATGATCTTTTTCTGTCTTTCTCTTTCTTCCTCTCCTCTCTCTCTCTCTCTCTCTCTCTCTCCCTCTATATATATATATATATATATATATATCATATCTATCTATCTCTATCCCTATCTCTATCTCTCTCATTTCTTTTGTTTCTTCACGTTTCTTTCCATTCTCAATCTCGTTCTTGCTCGAGGAAAGGAACAGTAACAACGACGATTACACATCTCAGTCGTGTCGTCGACAGCAACGTATGGAAGAAGCCGCGAGGTTCTTCCATCCCATTCCCTCCAACCCTTCTCCTTACGGCCATCCCTTGGTCGCATCCCGCTCACGCCCCCAACCCACCCAACCCCATCCCACCCAACACCGTTACGACCGACATAATAAATCGCGTAGGAAAAGGAGAGCTTTTCCTAGACGCGCTCGTGGAAAATGAGTTAAAGCACGACGACGTTGAAGAGAAGAGAAGAGAAGAGAAGAGAAGAGAAGAGAAGAGAAGAGAAGAGAAGAGAAGAGAAGAGAAGAGTGGAGTGGAGAGGAGAGGAGAGGAGAGGAGAAGAGAAAAGAATAGAACGCTGGGAAACGTCGAGAATTGTCCTACCTACGTTTGTAGGTGTTTGTGTGTGTGTGTTTGTGTGTGTGTGTGTTTGTGTGTGCGTGTGTGTGCGTATTTTTCTTTCTGGAAAATTCAGCTCGGAATATGGGGGTCGTTGTGTCAGGGTGTAAGAAGAAGAAGAAGAAGAAGGAAAAGAAGGGTGGGCCGACTCTGGCAGGGTGACTACTACTCGTTTGACACACAACTCGTTTCTACTCCGACGTTTCCGACCGAAATTAGAACGTATTGTGATATTCCGTAAAAAGCTTTTTACATTTGAAAGGTTTTTAAGGGATGGCACGCCTTAAATCTATTTTTCTTCCTTTACTCCTCTTTATCTTTCATCTTCTCTCTTTCTCACTCTCCATTCTCCTTCTCTTTCTCTTTCTCTTTCTCTATTTATATCTCTTTCTCTCGAACAAGCACACACACACACACACGCACACGCACGCACGCACGCACGCACGCGCACGCAGCACGCACAGACATATATACTCTATCTCTGTGTCGATTTCCCCCCACCCCACCCCACCCCTCCCAAGAAAATGCATTATACGTAATGCGTTTTCACACCTGACATCTTCCGTTCGAGGAAAGCTTCGCGTTAAAACGTCAAGAATAGTGAGTTGTCCAAATTTTGGTTTTATTTGAAAAATGTCACACATACATACAATTACATATATATAATTTCTTACATATCAGAATGATTATATACTTTCGAACAAATAAGGAAAATACATAATTGCATCTTGTACTTACGAATTTATCTAAAAATTATTTGTAAAAAACAAAAAGGAAAAGAAAACAAAATATATATATATATATATATATATATATATACATACTTTAAATTTGTGATTCTTATCGCGTCAATATTAATTATTAAAGGATAACGTTAATATAAAGATTATTTCACTAAGATCGATATATTTTTCATGAAAGAATACCTTCAAATCCTATCAGGGACGTTGGCACTTGAAATAGAGTTACGTTCGAGGATATATAATTTCACACCCTGTGTCCTTTCTCTCTCTCTCTCTCTCTCTCTCTCTCTCTCTCTCTCTCTCTCTCTCTCTCTTCTTCAGTCACTACGTTCAAGCCAATATCTTCTCTAAATTCCGCCGGCAGCGATAGCGTGAGAGTATTCTGGCTATGTGATACTGTCCTTCTATGTCTCTCTATGTTAGCATGTCCATCCCTATCTTATTACTTGGTAGAACTCGAAGACCATGTTACTCTCTCTCTCTCTCTCTCTCTCTCTCTCTCTCTCTCTCTCTCTCTCTCTCTCTCTCTCTCTCTCTCTCTCTCTCTCTCTCTCTCTGGATGTTTCCTTAACGATGTTAAACGTCGAGTTGGCTCTTCACCATGAAGGTCCTTTTACCCCGTTGGCTCCTTCCTGCTCGAAATTCACCCAGGGAATTAAAGAACGAGATTAGCAGGGAACGTATCGCATTCGTATTCGCATAAGTTTACGTCCCGAGAAATCTCTACTAACGATGACGGATCGTCGTTTCTCTACGTTTTGAATAATCCCACGTTGTATATCTTTTAACATTTTTTTTCCTCCTCCTCCTCCTCCTCCTCCTCCTCATCCTCCTCCTCCTCCTCTTCTTCTTCTTCATCATCTTCCTCTTCTTTTCTGTAAAAAATCTGACGCTGAGCGCTGAAAGTCCTTTTTCTTTTTTTCTTTCTTTCTCCTTCTCCTATTCCCTTCTTACTTTTTAATGCGTTTATATCCTTTCGACGTTAATTACGTTTATTTGATGAATACATGGATCGCCATTAACGTGGATCGTTAGAATTTTGCGGATAATCGGTGAACATTTTATTGCTAACGATATCAGAATTACGAGGATAAAGAATTAGGTGTTACGATTGTTTCGTATCGGTTAAGATAATAAGTAAGATCTAAATAAGATATATCGTTTGTTTTTTAATAGGTAAGGATATTGTCGATCTAAACTATTGTCGATCTAAACTAAATCTGTCTTTGATTTACCATAAAATTCCCTTTAAACTCTGATATCTGTCTACGGGCGGACTTTCGAACAGCTGGCGTTAACTTGAAAACTGGGTAATGTGATCGTTCGATTGCAAGTATTGTTGCATTGGTACCAAGCGAGAATTAGGCTCGAAGGATCATTGCGAAAATTGGATATCGCGTTTTTATGGCTTTATGATTGTCTAACATGTACGAGGATTTAATATCAATTATCAATATCAATGAAATCTTTCAATTTCGATTACACCTTTCTTCCTTCTTTTTCTTCATCTTCTTCTTCTTCCTCCTCCTCTTCTTCTCCTTCTTCTTCTTTTCTTCCATTTTTTTCTTTTTTCTTTCTCTTCTCGAGTTCGAGAATGAAATTTCATTTTCATCCTGTATGCGTTGGATTCGTCGTTCGATCTACGCCTATTCCCTGAACGATCGTAAGAATACAAACGTTTCGAAGAAGTTCTCCCTGTAGGCTCGTTAAAAAAGTAATTTGTCGAGAGAGAGAGAGAGAGAGAGAGAGAGAAAGAGAAAGATAGAAAGAAAGATAGAAACTGTATTTACAGGGTGACCTGTTCGAAAAATTTTTCCTCGTTTAATCCATAAATGGTGATCATTTGTCAGAACAAATTTGATATTTCAAAAGTTTCTCCTTTTTTCCCTTTTCTTTTCTTCCTTTTCTTTTTATATATACATATATTAATTATATCGGATGTTCATTTATTTGAACTCAAATGAACCCGTATCAAGTTAAACAAATGAATTATTACAGTTCAATTTAACCGAGTAGACATTTAACTGTTATCTCATTTGAACTGTTTCACCCTAAAATAAACATATCGTTGAAGCTACGACAAAACGTGATCGTCTCGTTTAACAAAATTATATTGCGAATTGGTTGTTCGACGAGTGGGTGGGGATGGTAGGAGGGGAGGGGGCGGGTGGGTGGTGGTTTCAAGTCGATCCGAAGAAAAAAAATTGGATCGATTGTATCTCGACGCAAACACGTTCAAGTCCAATTTATTTCGATCGTAATCATTAATAATCTGATTAATAATGATTACGCGTGATTACCACGGAGATTATTATGGTTGCGATTATTAAGTATGAACGCGCTCAGATCTATCTCGATGCTTTTTGTCTTTTCCAAGATAAAAGGGGATAGGAACATTTTTCTATCCCTTCTTTTCCCAGAAGAGAGAACGAATCATCTCGATCTGGAAACGCTCGGGGCTCTTTTCTTCTTTCTTCATCCTTTTTCCCTTCTTTCCTCTTCTTCCATCCCGCACCGCGTCTCCTTTTTTTTCCTCCCCACCACTCTCTTTCTGTCCCTTTTTCTCTGTTTTATATACATATATATATATATATATATATATATATATATATATATATATATATCTCAGCCTCTCTCTCACTCTCTCTATCTGTCTCTGTTTCTACCCGTGCCTTTTTCCTTTTTCTTAAAGGAACGAATTTGTGCGAGCTTTGATCTTCGGTTAAGAATTTTCTCGTTGACGTGTCTGACATTTTTTTTCGCGGCCGAATAAATTTCTCACGCTTTTCTCGAGCGCGCGTTCGCGGATCTTTTTATTCTTTTTTCTCCTCTCTCTCTCTCTCTCTCTCTCTCTCTCTCCCTTTTCTTATTTTTTTTTTCTCCTTTATTCGAATCGACGATGCAGCGAGATATTGCACGTGCACCTATTTAACTTCACCGGCGCGTTGATTTTTATAAGAGAGGTCAACCACCTATTTGAAGAAATACGCGACGTGTGTGTGTGTGTGTGTGTGTGTGTGTGTGTGTGTACGTGAGTGGGTGGGGAGGAGGAAGTAAGAAGATAAAAATGAAAAAGAAAAATAGAAAAGAAATACTCGGCGTACCCTCTATGTATGCGTTACAACGCGTGATAAGGTATTCCAATTGTTTTCTTCCCTCCCCTCCCCCTCTCCTCTCCCCATTTCTTTTTCTTTTTATTCGTTCTATCTTCTCTTTCTAATGCAGAAAAAAAAAAAACAATAAGCCAGACAGACGATCGAGCGATTGCAAGCTTCGAAATGATGTTTTAACAAAAGCTTAATATGTCACACACGTCGAGATAAAATATACATTACATATCTCTCTCTCTCTCTCTCTCTCTCTCTCTCTCTCTATCTCTATCTTCCTTCTTCTTCTTTCTGTTATGTTCTCTTTTCGTTTTTCTTTTTCTTTTTCTTTTTTTTTTTTTTTTCAATTCGTTCGATTAACGTGTACAACCTTGTAAAAACGAAAATCCATTAGGACGGGAAATAAATGAACGAACGAATCGTTCAACGCTTATCGTTTTTATTCAGTTCCTTTATTTATGTTTTCAAACTTGTCGAAATAGAGAACTTTACTAGAATATTATGTTTTGAAATGTCGTTTCGCCGTGTCTTACTCGGCTGTACACCGTCGTCTACCATAACAGATAGGTCGAGTGTTGACGATTCCGAGAAGTCAACAATAGGTTGACTTTAACAAAGGTCGTACAGTACCGACAGTTGTAGACGAGCCAGCGGAGCGAACGGTTGTCGATCAAATTTAACGTACATACGTATGTACATAGGTAAATACATAAATACATAAATACGTACGTGCATACATAGATATACATACATACATACATACATACATATATTCTTCGGTCGATTGAATTTTTAACTAAGGTTTCGATCGATCTTTTCTTCTTCTTCTTTTTTTTTTTCAATTCAATAATATCTTAAACGTTTAACATCATATCGAAGAAAATTCATTTTAAATATGAACGATTGATTAATTATATTGAAATAAGAGAATTATTTTGTTTATCGGATTTTACCGATACAACGAAGTTATTAATTATGGACGATGAGATGGATAATCATGGATAATCATCGATCGACGGATAAATATATTAAATGAATAAATTATTATTGTAACATTAATAATCTTCTTTTTTTTATTTTTCGTCCTTTTCTTTTGGAACGCATACATGTATGTAATAGAGGTGTAACATTCATTAATTCGTTGTTTCAGTTGTACGAGGGGCGACTTCGTCAAGGTATTCCTTCATTTGGAGAACGAAGGGGTGTCGGAATATACACCCTGGTCAGGAATTTTGTGCGGGGAATTACGCGATATCCCTCAAATTTTGTACAGCTCAAGATCAACCCTCATACTCGAACTTCATACAGAGTTACCCTCTTCAAATGCGACGGGCTTTTCCGGAACTTTTCGCTTCATCGACAGACGTAAGTTTTTCGATCTTGTTAGCCGACTCTTCTTTCTATAACTTTTCTTTCTTCTTAATTATATATATATATATATATATATATATATATATATATATATATATATATATCGTTGATTAGAAGAATATTTCTAATAACAATCGAGGAAGGAACATCATTATATCGTTCATTTGATCTCTCTCTCTCTCTCTCTCTCTCTGGAGTTTATTCGTCAATTTATTTTTACAGAATAACGAATCATATCTCCCTTTTTTTAATAATACTAAATATTCGTCGCATAATTTATGATCAAGAAGAAAAACAATAACAAGAAAAAAAAGGAACAACGCTTTCACACGTAGGATCAATGAAAGTTTCAACCTGAAGAATTCGTTTTTTGTATATTACACGAAATTTTATTAGTTCGAGAAAATTTGATTAATTTAGATAACGATATTGTTGTACGTTAGAACTTTGCGACGCGAGTATCGATAAAAACGAAACTCGAAATTATTATATATCGGCAAATATTTCAAAAAAAAAAAAAAAAAGAATACACGATACGAGAGTTGGTTAATCGATTATTGCGATATATCATTACAACCGGCAGGTTGCAATTGATCGAGCAAAGACCTTGACATTGCTATGGAAAGAAAAGGAGAAAAGAGAGAAAGAGAAAAAGAATGTATGCAGGTTGTAGGTAATGCGGAAAAGCAACGTTACGAATCCATTTCGATCCATCATCCGAAAGCATCGTTCGCTCTGCACGTTATGCGCGCGCGCGCGTGTATACATACACAAGTACGCATGTATTTACGTATGTACGCGTACGCAGGTGGAAAGAAAAAAGAAAAAAAAGGTCGCAGGATTTATTTGTTCCAAAATCTACTCTTTCAACGTAACAACATCGATGCTTTTTACGTACCATTATTTCCAATTTTTTTTTTTTTTTTTCCTTTCGACCTTTCCGTCACCTTTCGTTCATTCGAAGAATTTTTTCTCGAATGAGAAGGAAGGATCATCGTAGCGTCGATGATCTTTTAAATCGCGAACAAATCATTTATTAGTACGTTTCATTTTTTTTCTTCTTCTTTTTTTTTTACGCATCGCGCTAATGAAACTACTCGTGCACCGGTAATAAACGTTTCTTTTATTTATTTATCTTTGTTTTTTTTTTATTCCTTTTTTTTCTTTTTTCTTCCTATCTAATCTCGCACGCAGAGGATTAAAATACGTATCTAATAATATATTATGAACCCAGTACATCTTTCCTCCTATCTTTACGCTCTGTACTTCGTATCTTTCATCAAAACAATGGAACGTAAAATTTGACACGCCTCGTTGATTATCTATGTTTTCCATAAAATAGTAAATAATATTGTCGAGCGTGTGCAAGGCAGGACGAGCGAGAGTAGGAAGGAAGCGGAGCGAAGCCGTGATTAAGCATGTATAATTTAAATGTAATTTCTGCCTCGTACAGACCAGTTTTAATCAAATGCGTAGAAACGAAGAAGGAACCTGGAACCAAAGTAGGAGGTTGATGATGATAATGATGATGATGCTGATGATGATGATGATGATGATGATGATGATGATGATGATGATGATGACGATGATGAAACGGAGAGAAGAAAATCGATCGGATGTGTACCATCAAATTTACCTACGCGAAAATTCATGATCGATCTCTTTCTAACTTCTCTCTTTTTCCTTCGTTTTTTTTATTTTTTTTTTTTTTTTGTTCAATTTTCATCCAAGTTTCTTCTTCTCTCACCTTTCTCTGCTTTCTTTTCTCCCTTCCTCTCTATCCTTTCTCTATTTACCTCTTTTTTTTTTTATTTTTTCTCATAATCTTTCAACATTCGTTCATCTGAACGATAGAGTACATGCGATCGGTACGAACGACCATAATGCAGGAAGTGAAATAATATAGATAGGATGGTTAGAGTAGGATAGTTGCTGGTGGGTGGAGGCTGTAGGCGATGATGGTGAAGGGGGTGAGGAGAGGGTTTATATGCGAATTAACGATATAATTGCCGGTCTCGTCGTAGGGCATTAGGCTATCCCCGAATGGTTAAACGATAAGTATCATTCCGACAAAGCATTACCGTACGTGAAAATAGATGGGGTTGGTCCACTGGCGAATAAGAAGAAGAGAAAGAGAGAGAGAGAGAGAGAGAGAGAGAATGAGAGAGAGAATGAGAGATAGAGAGAATGAGAGAGAGAGAGAGAGAGAGAGAGAGAGAGAAGATTCAAGTATAACTCCACACTGCGGTCTAATTCATTTACCTTGCTTCCTCGGCCCCAATCTCGCTCGAAATTCGGCAATTAATGAGAAAATTGCGAGCTCGAGCTCGAGCTAAAAATATTACCGGAGGCCTTACTTCGACTAACGAGAACTTCATCGTGCTCGATAATTGGCTGGAAATTTGTGAAACTTTCCCCTCTGATAATGTCTCCTCGTTCTATCTTATTCTCTCTCTCCTTCTCTCTTTCTCTATCTCTCTCTTTGTCTGTCCGTCTCTGTCTGTCTGTCTATCTATCTATCTATCTATCTTTTACTCTTTTCATGCGTACGATCTCATCGATTGCTTCTTCACCGACGTTCGTTGTCAACGTTAAACGAGAATAGATTTGTCTGACGAGACGGAAATCGAATCGTTAATACTAAACGGCTCGTTGATGAAGCGACCAGCTTTGAGAGAGAGAGAGAGAGTTTATCGAGAGAACACCTTCTTCCTTTTCTCTATTACTGGAGACCGGTTCGCTCGCTCTAGTGGGTTAGTAAAATCAATTAGAGAATTACATGTTCTGTACATGTGTTTGTGTATATATATATATATATATATATAACATCTGCTGCTATCTCTGCAATGCCGTTCAATATTAGCTTTCTCTCTTTGAGTCTACTATTAAATAGACTTATCGTTAAATAAGCTCTTAACACACTCCCTCTCTCTCTCTCTCTCTCTCTCTCTCTCTCTCTCTCTCTCTATTACGTCGTAGACATTGCCTCGTACAATATTTTATAACGTTTTTTCATCTAACGATAAGTACAGAGATTGCTATTTATAGTTCGCTATAATATTAACTTTGGGAAAGATTATTTAAAAAAAAAAAAAAGAAAAGAAGAAAAAAAAAAAAGAAATGAGATGAGAAGAATAATGCACTTTCACAAAAAGGTTCACGTTTTCTTTTCTGTAACTCTATTTCCTCCCTTTTCCTTTTTCGTACAATTTCGTCGTATTAATCGTATGAAACATGTAAAATCTCGTATACTTATCTCGTCTATATGACAAAGGGAACAGAAGAATAGGTACGTTCGCCAGAGATAGAAAGGGAATATGGGCCAAGTCGGAAAGTCCTTCGGCTATTTGCACGGTATTGATTAAAGTGGCTAACTCAGCCCACGGACTATTTTCGAGTTTCGCTATCCCACCGACGCTCACCAGGCAACCTACTAATTACAGTGCGAGTGCTATCACCAGACTCGCTGATGACTCTACGTTTCGATCTTTTCTTTCCTCTTTTTTTCTTTTTTAGCTTCCTTTCTTTCTTTTTTTAACCCTTATCGCCATCTCTCCTCGTTGCATTTTTAATTTGGTCGACCGTACATTTATATAAATTCGTATTTTCGACAAAAATCAAAATCTTTTTCCTTTGAATTTTCTCAAACGCGAAACCGATTTAATTAGTATATAATTAATTTAGTTAGTTTTCTTCTTTTTTTTCTTTTTTTTTTTTTTTTTGATACAAAATTTAATTATAGCACGTCCAGAAAGATACGGAATTATCAATCGAAAATCGTATTAGACAAAATAATTTGATATTTCGCGGGTTTCTCTCCGCGCGAGCTTCAAATAACGAATTAATCCTTTCTAATATTTTAATTCGTTCGAATGACATTTTTAAATATTCAATCCGTCGTCCTCGTCGTCGTCGTCGTCGTCGTCGTCGTCGTCGTTCTTTGATGAGATTTGGAAAGACAAATGCGTTCTATACATACATACATATATATATATATATATATATATATATATATATATATATATATATTCTCGCGTAGATAGAAAATAAATCATCGTGGTGGTGTATACCCGATCGATCGCATACTCGGAAATTGGAATTAAATAAAATATTTACTTACCTCTTTGCCGGTCTACTTTAGAACCGATATAATTAGAATGGTGCTTGATATTTCAAGAACTTTTCACGATTATTACATTCTCCTAGGATGATAGTCGTAACGAAATTATATTTGGATAAGAAAAGAATAAGGAAAAACAAATGTGTATATATATTTATAAAATTATAAATAAATATATCTTTGATTCGAGAAATAACAATTGTATTCGACTTGAATAGAAAAATTCATTGGCCTACGTTAAAAGTAGAACGGTTTTACAGTTCTCTGGTTGTGCATCGTTGCAGAGTTGTTCCACGATAAAAATTTGAAAAAGCGATCAGCGATCCGTATTATCATGCTAGGGTAATTTCACCTTTGCGATCGTTGAGATAAAACGAAACGGTATTCTCTGTCTATAGTTGTTCTTTCATATATATATATATATATATATATATATGTACGTATGTATATATATATTTTTCGTAATCCAGTAGATAAAAAGAAAAACAGAAGCTTAAAGCAGAGTTCTCTCTTGGCTTTTCCCGCCAATTCCCTTGTTTCATTCTCGAGAGACACCCGATAAGAGAAGTACTTAAACTTGTGAACTTTTTCAAAGTGTCAGGAGTTAGTGTAAATCTTCTCACGCGCCAGTAGGAAAAGAGGATTCTGACGGAAGCAAATTTATTCTAACCCGTGTGTCTATCTCTTTTACAGTTTCGTAAACAAGTTTATATTTTGCGTTTCATTCAGATAAATATATACAAACACGTATATATATATATATATATATATATATATATATCTTCGTGGTTAAT
>OU426857.1:3236453-3253953 GCA_911387685.1 Dolichovespula media | reverse complement strand
GAAAAATGTTATTACAGAAACATGTAAATTTCACAAAGTAAACTTGAAAATTTCGTTTTTATTCATTTTTCATTATTTACCGACTAATGTTGAGAGAGAGAGAGAGAGAGAGAGAGAGAGAGAGAGAAAAGAAATGAAAAACAAAACGCATGCGCGCGCACCAAAAGAAAATATTCGATTTGACGATTATTACGTTTCGAGGCTAATCGAATGAAGGACTAAAGAAATGAATAAATACGAACGGATTTATCAATTTATACATTATGTATAAAACCCCGTTAGACTTTGACGCATCTCGTTGAAAGGTCCTTGAAATGAAGTTCGCACTTCGACTTTCACGAGAAATATCGTTGGGCGCGAGAATGTAGTAGGGGGTTTGGGAAGGTAACATTCCAGTTCCAAATTCCATTAGCGTAGATTTGAATAATTATATGTGTTCAAATAGTGGGTTACTACTACTAGCCTGACTGCTGCTGGTTGGTTCGTTCGTTCGTTCGTTGGTTGGTTCGTTGGTTGGTTGGTTGGTTGGTTGGTTGGTTGGTTGGTTGGCTGGCTGGCTGGCTGGCTGGCTGACTGGTAGCTGGCACACACCTCGTGTGGACTGAATCGCAAACGTTATACCATTCCCTAACGAACTCTCTCTACATTTCCCATGAGTTCTTAAGACAATAGTGCGAGCACTCGACCGTACGTAGACGTGATAATTTGTCGAGCGTTCGCCATTTGAAAGGAATGGAAGCATTGAAAAAAAAAAAATAAAAAAATAAAAAAATTGCAATAAACAAATTGAAAACAAAAAAAAAAAAAATGAAAAATAACGAAATAAAAACAAGCTAAATGGCACGTTACAAAGAAACGGAGAAATCAAAAATAACAATAAATAAACAAACGAAAGAATTGAAAACAAGGAAGGGAGGATGTAACGAGAGGGGATAGGAGAGAAAAGGGATCGATCCATATCCTTGAAGACAAAATTGCATTTAAATGATTATCTCACTTTGATTTCTTCTCTCTATCTCCTTCTATCGTTCCAAACACACACACACACACACACACACACACATTCTCTCTCTTTCTTTCTTCATCTATCTATCTATTTCTATCTCACTTTCTCCTTGAAATCGTTAGATAAGGAGGCCTTAAATTATTCCTCCTTCCCTCATTCCCACCCACCCCCCCCCCACCTCCCCCACCTCCCCCCTCCCGCCCGATGTAAATAGCATCGATTTTCTTTCCTCGTGAGCGAGCGAGGTAGCGATTCCATCCGAAGATGGAAAATTGCGAAAGTTCGTTAGAATCGAAGACACTTACTACGGCGTCTAACCGGCAGTAGAGGTAAGCACTAGCAGCAGCATTTTACTCGTTTACCTAACGTTCGTGCAGTGAAATGGTCCGGACGGTTAAAAGGGGTGCCATAAATTGCAAGGATATCGTTGGCCTTCTAGCATTTTCGTAAGTGAGAGAAGGGTGGAAAGAGATCGGCCATTTTCAAAGCTCCGGCCTATTATCACTTGTCGGAGATAAGGAAGGATCTTAGAGAGACAAAGAGAAAGAGAAAGAGAGACAGAGAGAGAGGTAGAAGCCATTTAGAAGGGATATATCTAAGGGAGTCCTTTGTATAGTTAGGGACTTTCGATACCGAGAGAAGGTCCCCTAGAGTTCCTCTTCCTGGTGGAAATTCAACGACAAAGCGACTCGCAAGGCGTTATCGATACTTCGAGAACTTCTTGGAAAGCTTGGCCGTTTCTGTTGATTAGGCATCGCCCAAGACGCCGACGACGGGGACGAGGACGAGATTTTCAAGTAGGCGAATGTGTTTGCAAACATCGATGTAAATTTCGTTGATACCAATATCCCCCATTGGCCCAACCCTCGTTTCAACCATCCTCGAGTATCCTCTATCCACGCGATAGTCCTTCCTCGTTAGTTTGAGAAAACTGGAGAGTTTCGAAAAGGCGAAACTTACGATACGATACGATACATCGACGATACGATACGATACGATATGATACGATACGATAGTGACTAGTGAACCGGTAGGTCAATAAATGTTGAACGATAATTTTATAACTTTATACTATGATATATAACTTTTATAACTTTATACTATGATTTTATATTATGATTTATATATATATATATATATATATATATATATATATATATATATATCATATTATCGTCCATTCGTAGATTATTATCATAAGATACGACAAATTTTATTTCTATTTAATATATAACTTCGTATCCTTTGTATCGTAGTTACGTCGGTTTATTTGTAAAAATTATTCGCAATTTTTTCCTCGTCATTGTACGGGATTTTCTATTTTCTCTCTCTCTCTCTCTCTCTCTCTCTCCCCCTCTTGTTTTCTTTTCTTCTCCCTCTCCTTATTCCTCTATTATTTTCTTTTCTTTTTTTTTTTTTTTTGTATTTAATAATAATAAAATCTCCCTTTTTCTCTCCGAGCAATTTTTTCCTTTTATTCCTTCTTTCTTTTTTCTTTTTTTTTTTTTTTATCATCTTCCTCTCCGAGAGAGAGAGAGAGAGAGAGAGAGAGAGAGAGAGAGAGAATTTCCATGAAATCTTGAAAAGAGCGATCATTAGGAAAATTGTAGATGCGTGTGGAAATACGATACGATAGCGAGAGGGTAAATGTAGAAGAAGAAAGAGGAGAATGAAGAGGAGAAGGAAGAAGAAGGAGAAGAAGATAAAGAAGAAGAAGAAGGGCATGAAAAAGACCCTCGACGTTTACTCGAACGATATATGTATATATATATATACCACCATAGCGTTAGCACGAGCTTGACAAGCAAGAAAAGCCAACGGTGAATTCAGGGGTTTCGCGAACGATGTTATGAGGTTTCTATAGAGGTTGATTAAGAATGAACACGTCTCTCCTATCTTATGCAACCATCTTGTAGTATATGCCTTGTGGTAATATTCCAACCATACCTATATATATATATATATATATATATATATATGTGTGTGTGTGTGTAAGATCGTTGGAGAACGTTTCTAACATCTACCTTGAAAGAAGGACCTCAGCGTACTTGTGAAAACTAGAAAAATCAATGGACCGCGTTCTGGACGCTAATGGCAAGGGCACCACATTTCCCACCCCATCCTCACCCTCCAACCCCAACCCCAACCCCCATCCCCCATCCCCACACTACTCCCTCTTCTTTTTCCTTATTGCATAATGTCGCGCCGAGGATCTTCGAGATTCAATGAAGAAAATGAGAATGCCGTTTTGTGTATTATAAGGTCGGGATGGAGAATTGGGGGGGGGGATGAGGGGGGGGGGTTAGGAGGGGTTCGGTGGTGGCTTGAGTTTCTTTATTAAAAACTTGCGAATGTACAACGTTCGCGTATAATAATCGGGTAGAAAATCGACTTTCTTTACCGTTTCGTTTCATATTGTTCATTTTCATCTTCTTGCGTTTTCTTTGCTTCTTCTTATTTTGATCCTTTTTGCCTTTTATTTTTTTTTTTTTTTCGTTTCCCCTTTCGAATTCTCCTCTTACATAAAATTGAAGTGTTCGCAAAGCGTGATTTGTGCTGACATAACAGCGTTCGATGACAGGTCAATGATATATATCTCGTAATAACGGGACCGACTAATATCGCCATGTGCGACGTTGTATTAATTAACGATTATGCGAATCCTATCATTTGCGATATGTTATTCGAAGCTTTTCGTTAGAGGCTTTGACGAGATATTGAATCGAAAAAGGGAACGAGTGATTTTAGGTACGAGTTTGTATATTTTCTTTTCTATTTTTTTTTCTTTTTTCTTTTCTTTTTTCTTTCTCCTTTTCTCTCTCTCTCTCTCTCTCTCTCTCTCTTTTTTTTCCTCTCTGTCTTTTCGAGGAACAAAACAGAAAAGCATCCGGGGGAAAAAAAAAGAAGGAAAAACTTATTTAATACGTCCTTTTTATAATCCACGCTTTGATCGACGTCTCGTATCACGTATTTTCGTGAAATCCGCTTTGCGAAGGATACAGGAACCTAAGCGAATATCGATGTATACCGTTCGAGCGACAACGTTTAGCATCGAGGAAACACCGAGGTCCGATCGTATCGTTACGCTTACGTGCCTTGCAAAAACAACGAGTATGATCGCTTCGTGTATATATGTATATGGGTTTATGTATGTATGTATGTATGTATGTATGTATGTATGTATGTACGTACGTACGTACGTATGCACGTATGTGAATTTGCATATTTCTAAAATAATCGTCTTTTCGAATAAGAAATTATTCAGGCGTACGATCGATGGACCCTCAATTTTTCCTTTTTCACTTTTCTTTCTTTACTTTTTTTCGATTTATATCATTTAATATTTATACATTTGTATATATTTTTTTTCTTTTTTTCTATATATAATAAGTTGATAGGAAAACATTTACAAAATCGACGAAGACAAATATTTTCATAACTTCCGTTCATCGTTATTTCAAAGTATAAGGAAGATAAAAGATAAAATGCTAGAGAGAGAGGAAGAGAGAGAGAGAGAGAGAGAGAGAGAGAGAGAGAGAGATGTTTGTTGTCTTTTGTGCCTTTCGCAAAACAAAAGCAAAAGAGAGAAATTCGAAAGAACCTCCGCCAAGCCCTTTTTCCGCGTGATCGGAATAAAGAGGAACATTTGGTCCTGCGGAAGGACGAGTCAGCGTCGAGATACTTCTTCTTCTTATTCTTTTTCTTTTTCTTTTTCTTCTTTCTCTTTCGTTTACGGATTCTTTGGAATGCAGAGGTATTGAATCGTGAAAGAAGAATATTATATATATATATATATATATGACGTATAAGTTCGATGGAGTTGTGATTACTTCTCGATAGGAAGAAAAAAAAAAAAAAAAAAAAAAGAAAAAAGAAACAAGAAAAGAAAAAAAAAGGAAGGAACAAAGAGAAGAGAAACAAAGATCTTCCAACAAATATTGTCTTTATACTTGGCAATCGAAGTGAAAATAAGGGGAAATCGATAGCAACAACGATAGTATTTCTCGAGTACGATAATAATCGAAAATAACAAAAAAGGTGAATTCATTTCACTGGCGTTTAACCCGAACTACGATTTTTCTTATGACGGCTTGATCTTTTAGAAGAGAGAAAGAAAGGAAAAGGAAAAGGAGGAAGAAAAAAAAAGGGAGTTGAAGAAGAAGAAGAAGAAGAAGAAGAAAAGGGGAAAAAAAAAGGAAAGCGAGAGTGTTCTTTTCATTCTCGACAATCCCGGATCACGTGACTCACGATTACACCAAACGCTACGGCCCTTACTCGCGTTTTCCTACGGATTATGTAAAGTTTCCACCCACTCTCCCCCTCTCCACCCCCCTCTTCATGCCTCCCTTTTATCCCCACGCCTGTGTCCCCTCCGTCCTGGTTCGCCCTATTTCGAACGAGAAAAGAAAATACCTCGTTCGACGTTAGCGGAATATAAATCTCAAAAGTGGCGAAAAGAAATAGAGGGAGAGGGAGAGAGAGAGAGAGAGAGAGAGAGAGACAGAGAAATAAAAAAATCGTAAGTAGGATTATCGATGGGTAACTTCGAACAAATCAAAGATAGTCTTCGTTGAACGGACGAGTTTATTCGGACTTTGCGTTCCGGATCACGCAACAATCACCTAAAATAAGCATTCGTGGTAATGTTTCTCTCTCTCTCTCTCTCTCTCTCTCTCTCTCTCCATCTCTCTCTCGAGGTACTTAGTTACTTATTCGAGCTCTTTAGAAATTCTCGACGAGTGTGGAACGACGACAACTACGACGACGACGAAGAAGAAGAAGAAGAAGAAGAAGAAGAAGAGATTGTGGAGTAGGAGGGGAAGGAAAAGAGAAGGAGGGAGGAGAAGAATCGTGACTCCCTGCGGTTCGTTCGAAAGTATAAAAGAGAGGAGATCAGAAGCGGTGGTCCTATCGTGAATTTGAATGCATTATCGGAAAGGAATACGTTATCGTTCGAGGTGATCGCCTGTAATCGATTTCTTTTTCTTATTTTCCCTTTATTCGCTATTCTAAGAGCCATACCATGGATATTATAAGTATATATATATATATGAATATGAAATTGTTATCGATCGTAAAACTCAAATTACAATAGTGACTACTATCCAACATTCTTTCCCTCCCTCATCACCCCTCTCTCTCTTTCTCTGTAAATATATATATATATATAAATATATAAATATATATATTGAAGTATCGAATATGTTCTTCTCTTTGTATTTGTAATCCGAAGGAAATCGTACACCGTATATATAGATATCTAGTTATTATTCGATAATGAACATTGTTATTCACACTAAAGAGAGATAGATGGATAGATAGATAGATCGAGAGAAATAGAGAGAGATAGATAGATAGATAGATAGATAGATAGAGAGAGATAGATAGATAGATAGAGAGAGAGCGAGAGAGAGAGATGGAGATTTGGAATGACACGATATGTGTTGGATAATTACGCGCAAGCCCGATAATGGAATAACAACGGGCGCCCTGTTTTCACGGTAAATAATACGAATGGCTCTGACGGGTGTGCACCTAGACTATCGCGCGTCGAACGTTGTAATTGTAATTTGCATTGTTTTAAAGCCGAGGGTATGTATATCCGGTTTGGAATCGACGTTATTCCAAGTGTCGAAAGCACGTACCAGGATTACCCGATATGTTTACTAACGTGAGCGCGTTTAGAATCGTGATTGATACGAACGAAAGGGAGAGGAGGTGGTGGAGGAGGAGGAGGAGGAGGAGGAGGAGGAGGAGGAGTGGAGGGACGGGGAAAATAAAAGGGGTACTCGGATCATTCGCGGGCGCGTTGAAAAGTTATAAAAATGTATAAATCGCGCGACTCGGTTCGAAAACGTTTCTCCATCGTTTTTTTTTCCCCTGTCTCTGTTTCTGTTTCTTCCATTTTCTCTCTCTCTCTCTCTCTCTCTCTCTCTCTCTCTCTCACACACACACAGACACACACACTCGCATAAAATTCAACGACTTCGCCGTTCAATCGATATTATTTTACGTTGTCGTTGGACATAACATTTTGGATCGTTTCCAAAGAGAAATATTTTTGTCCCCGTCCCCCACGTCACCCTCCCCACACAATCCCCATCCCCATTCCCAGCCTACTTTCTTTCTTTTCTCGTTTCACGAAATATTTTTAACATCGTCACGACATTTTACGGGAAGAGATAAAGAGTGCTTTAAAAATCTTGTTTCGGTGGGTGACTGTGGCGGCGAGGGAAGGGGAAGGGAGTCGGTTAGTGAGTGAGTGAGTGAGTGAGTGAGTGGGTGGGTGGGTGATGACGGAGGGAGGATTGGTTGTGCGTGCGACGGAATTCTGGCCGTTATTGGGATTAAATTCGATACGAAAAATCGAATCGAAATTGACTCGAAACGCGAACGAGATGGACGAATGGATGGACGGACGGACGGACGGACGGACGGACGGACGGACGGATGGATGGATGGATGGATGGAAGAGATACACAGTCCTTGGTTGAGAACTCGGACTCTGGCTTTTTCGAGAAGTGGCTTTGGATGGGCGCCATAATTATGGCATTGAAACTTTCTCCGTTCGTTGTCGCACGGCGGCGACTGCGTTGGCATCCCACGGAAAAGAATATACTCGGTGACCACGAAATTAATTTTGAAGCTTAGCTTGGCCGACATACGAGAATACAAGCACACAAGCATATACGCATTTATATACATACGTACATGTATATATATATATATATATATATTTATGTATATGCATTTTGCACCAACGAATCCAAAGCTTAAATGGGTTTCGTCCTAACTCCTTGCAAACTTCTCTGGCGATTTTTTTTTCTTTCTTTTTTTTTTTTTTTTTTAAAGAAAGAAAAGAGAAGAAAATAAAAACTAAGAAGACTAAACTCTCTTTCTTGCCAAGCGAGTAAGAAGAAAGAGGAACGCCGTCTCTTTTGTCTGCCATCTGCATCCTATTTCTTTACTATTTTTTTCTTTATTCCTCTCTCTCTCTCTCTCTCTCTCTCTCTCGCTCTCTCTCTATTTTCTTTTTTTCTCTTTCTTTTCATCCCCTCTTACACGATATACATCGTTGTTACGCGAGCATCGTACACTACGAGACAATTTCGGAAGACATTTTCATTGCGAGCAGTGCATTGTAATACTTTGTGCTATTTAAATTAGAGACTATAACCGTAAGCACGTAAAGAAAAGGGAGGAAAAAAGATAAAAAGAAAAGAGAAGGAAAGTAAAAACGACGAAGAAAAGAACGGACGAACGAACGGACAAAACGAAAAATGAGAAAGAAAAAAGATGGAAGAAAGAAAAGAGACAGGAAATATTTAACTGATTTCTACTTTCCCATTTCCCCACCCCCCACCCTCTCCCACCTCTCAGCCTCGTCACGTCTCTACCTTCTGCCAATTAGAAGTAGGAATAATTATCACTCCAACACTTTTTCGTTACTCGCGTTAGACGATTCGTGTGATCCGCGAGATGAGAACGTAATCGATTTTTCTTCCCGTTCGCTCTTCCTACCGCCGTCTCTCCCCTCTTTCCCCTCCCTTCCTCACAACCCCAATCCACGTTCGCATAGACATTCTAACGATTTTCGACCGACTGTATCTGTCCGAACGAGGCACGCATTCACACGCGTTCGAACGACTCACGTCGTCCATAATTTCGTCGCAACACCTTCGAACATTCGACATTAAAGCCGTGAAAAATCGAGAAGTATAACGTTCGACCCTGTCAATCGAACGAATCGATTCTCGTTATTTACGTTTCGTAGGATCGACCGATTGAGAGAATATTTCTTTTTCGTTTGGTCTCGTTCTTTTTCTCCTTCTTCTTTCTTATTGTTTATTTCCCTTTTTCAAGTTATGAATAAGGAGGATAAATAACGAAAGAAAATCAAAAGATTCTTCTTACGGATTCGAATCTATGGAATATTGAATGGAAAATCTATAGGTGGTCCTCGAGGATCGTTTCAAATCTTATGAATCTATGGACCGTCTATCGATTGTCGTATTTTATTAAGCTTTGAAGTAAGAAAAAAAAGAAGAAGAAGAAGGTGAAGAAGAAAAGGGAAAAAAAACGAAAGAAGGAGAAGGAGAAGAAGAAGAAGAAGAAAAAAGCAGATTTCCGAGTGGATGGAAAAGAGAGAGAGAGAGAGGGAGGGTGTTGATGGTGGAGATGGTGGTGGTGGTGGTGGTGGTGGTGGTGGTGATGGTGATGGTGGTGAGAAAACTGGGTCAAGTAAAGGCACGGCCGCTTTTATACGTGACAATAGAAAAATATATGAAGACGAAGGGAGGGTAGGAGGGAGGGAGGGAGGGAGGGAGAGAGTGTTCGTTACAATGGGACGTTGATAAACGTCGATGTAAGCGTGTAGAATATACCGTATTCGGATTTCTTAGCGCGAAAGAACAAACGTTTTCGTAGAATACGAAAAGACAATTTTCCGTCTTCCTATTTCCTGAGTTTGAGTTAGTTAACCGACGTGATTCTTTGTCATAAAATAAATCAATGTTGGGGAAACCACACGTGGTTTATGCGTAATCCACCGTAAGGGAATTATCAACTCGTGTAAAAATTGAACGTTTTCTCTCTCTCTCTCTCTCTCTCTCTCTTTTTTTTTACACTTGGTTCTTTTCCTTTTTCTCCTTTTTTTTTCTTTTTATTTATCCTTTTATTTCTCTATTGTTTGTTTCTCTTTATCTTTTCTCTTACATTCTCGAACGAACGTTTTCACGTAGACGACGATCGTGAAACGTTATGGTTGATCGTTGATCGAAAAAAATTGAATGTTCTTTTCTTCCTCTTTTTCCGGGTTTTTTTTTTTTTCCTTTTCTTTTTGCTTCTTGAATACCAAAATAGTTCCACGATTTCGTTCTTTCGAGGAAAAGGAAAAAACATTCTGGACGGCGGTTAGTCCAATTGTCGTTACTTTACCGGAAATGAAGTATTATGGATGGAGAAGATGGTTTCAAACGTTTCAAACGTTGGTGTGTGTATGCGTGTATATATATATATATATATATATATATATATATATATATATGAGATTCTCATTTATAGCACGAAGCAAAGTATATAACGGATACTAGCTCGTGTCAAAGTTATTTAAGTGGTTACGTTTAAAATTTTTCCTCGAGAAAATCTCATGAAATTTTTCTCATTCATTCCTCTTCCTTTTCGTTTCTTTTTCCTTTTCTCGCTCTTATTTCTCTTCTTCTTCTTCTTCTTCTTCTTCTTCTACTACTCGTCTTCATCTCCTTATCCTTCTCGTATCCCGACGCGAGGGTATAAGCAAAATTCATCGTTAAGTTAAAAAGTCTCGACGTCGTTGGACATTAAAATTGTTAATGTTTACGCCTTTAAAACCGTAAATCCTCGTCGCAACCTCATATTCATTACTATATCCATCTTCGATGTTAATAAACCGTGGCAGACTCGCTGTGGTTTTAGCCCGTGAAACTTGGCCAAACGAAATTGCTTTTATTTCCCATAATAGGGGATGGGTAGGGGTAGGGGTAGGGGGGCGGGGAGGGGGAGACGCACAGAGACGAAGTGCCATGAATTTGTCGAGGCCAGGATGTTGCTAAACGCTGATAGGAGCTACGGAAAGACAAGGGATCATCGTTCATCCATAAAGTCACCTCGCTCGACGATAAGATCGCGCGCGCGCGCTCACAACAATTTTACTATTTTTTTTTTTTTTATCTGATAACGCTCGGAAAAGAAAAAAAAAAAAGAGAAGAAAAGGAAGAGAGAGAGAGAGAGAGAGAGAGAGAGAGAGAGAGAGGGAAGAAAAATGAGATGAGAGGAAGAAAAAAATAAAATTCTTAGTCACGTGATATATAAAGAATTAATGAAAAAGTGGAAAGCTTTATCACGTTTAGCAATATTTTATTGCTAAAAGAAAATAAAGGAGGTTCTGGTGGGATCTACTCTCATCTTCTTTCCTTCTACGTCGACATTAAATTTTCAAACGACAAGACATTGTCATTTTCGTTCAAAGCCCTCACCCGATGCGAAAGATTTTCTCTTTTACTTTCTCGATAAAGAAAAATATGTATATCGAGAGAGAGAGAGAGAGAGAGAAAGAGAATGAACAAAGAAAAAGAAAAGAGAGAAAGAGTAAGTAAGTACGTATCTTGTAAAGTTTTGTAAGAGTAGACAGAACGCTATCATCGAAACTCGAGGATAGAGGGGAAAAAAAAAGAAATAGATAGATAGATAGATAGATAGATACAAAGAGAGAGAGAGAGAGAGAGAGAGAGAAGATACGCTTCCCTTTCGAAGTTTTTCCTTGGAGTCCTACGACGATTCCCACGAAATCGATTCTTTCATTTACTACGACGGTGGTTTTTATTTTTCTCTCGTTGTTTCATAAATCCTACTAGGAGGTACACGCTGTACGTATAGTTACGTAGAAAATCCAGATAGGTGGAGGAATTATCTTTGAAAAAGTATAAGAGGTGGAGAAAGAGGAGGAGAAGGAGCAGTGGGAGGGTCGAAATAGTCGAAATATACTCGATAGGATCGAAATCGTATCGTCTCTTCTTTCGACGCTGCTCCGGGAAATTACATCGATCCTTCGAGAACTTTAAATTATACTCGACAAGGAGGCGTACCGTACGTACGTACGATAAATTTTTCTCTACCTTGTGAAACTCTTACCTTTGAATAATGTAGCTCGGGGATAACGAGAGAGAGAGAGAGAGAGAGAGAGAGAGAGAGAGAGAGAGATAAAACGGGCATCAACGGCGTTATAGCCGGAAGATTTAACATTTTGGAATTGACATAATTACTGGGGGGGGGGTTGAGGGGTAATGATGGCGTTCATTCAATATACACCGTTTTACAAATTACTCGTACATATATCGTGGAAATAATTGAAATATTAAAAGATAGAAAAAGTACAAAAAAAAAATAAATAAATAAATAATAAATGAAAGGTTATACAGAAAGTACCGGCATATTTCTCTCCCCCCTCCCCCTCCCCCTCCCCCACCCCTTTAATATAATTTGCAGGTGCGTTGAGCGCAGGCGTACGCTCGAACGCGCTCGCAAGCGCTTACGCACACATTCAGATTTATTTCACGGTAAATGATAAATACTTGGGATGCTTTTAAAACAGCGATGGAATAAAAACGAGAAAAAAGATTATCCCTCTCTTTCTCTCTCTTTATATATATATATATATATATATATATATATATGTGTGTGTGTGTGTGTATATGTTTCTCTCTTAGTTCGCTAATGCGCGTTGTCTATGCCAAATGAATGTGAGGGAAAAAAAAAAAAAGAAGAAAAGGGGAAAAGCTCGAGACACATCCTGCGGTGCGGTTTAACGAGCTCCGAGATTTGTTTCGAGTGGTAGAAAATTTAAAGGTACTTACATAAGCGGATTGCATGGGAGAGTTATGGAGTACCAAGAAATATATAACACATGGAGTACTGCTTTTTGTGAAGAGAAGAGAAGAGAAGAGAAGAGAAGAAAATTTGAAGAAGAAAAAAGAGAGAGAGAGAGAGAGAGAATAGTGGAATGGTATGGGATGTTGTAATTGGACGAGACTGTACGAGCTATTATATGGAAAAAGGAAAAGGATGTGCCGAGTATATGAGCGCTAACGGACCCATAGTAACTCCCAACCCTTCTCCTCCCCCCGGTCTACCCATCCACCAAACCTCGTTCTCTCCGACCACCCCTTTCTCTCTCTCTCTCTCTCTCTCTCTCTCTGTCTCTCTTGACAACCTAAGCACCCTCTGTGTACCCACAGAAAGTCGTCTTTTCCTGGCGGAGCAACGTCGTCCGTGGTTAGAACGGCTCAGAAAAGAAATTTCAGCATTATGCACCGAGGATCTTTATTAGCTCGATAAAATAGGATTACTTACGACACCGGTTTTTTTAGAAATCGTTCCTTCCGTTTGTGCGAAAAGGTGGTTAAGAATTCTTTTTCCTTTCTCTCTCTCTCTCTCTCTCTCTCGTTCTTTCTTTTCTCTTATTTCCTTCTTTTTGTTTCTTTTTTGTTTCCTGTTTCTTCTCTTTTTCTCCTTTGACTCTTATTTTGGCCTGCTTAATTTTTTTCTTTTTTTTTTTTTTGATTTCTTCCTCCTCCTCCTCCTCTTCTTCTTCTTCTTCTTCTTCTTCTTCTTCTTCTATCTCAACGTGAAACAATTATATCGGATTTTTATATATGCATGTGTATATATATTGATCATATATATTTTTTGTTTCTATCGTTTCCTCGTTGTCGTTGGAAAATTAATCAAAACGATAAGTGGTGAGATGAAAAGAAAGAGAAAGAGAGAGAGAGAGAGTGAAAGAGAGAGAGAGAGAGAGAGAGAGAGAGAGAGAGAGAGAGAGAGAATTACTATACGTAATAGTAGAGTAATGGTGGTGGTGGTGGTAATGAACGAATCGAAATTTTTAAATTTGAAACGTTCTTATCAATGAGTTACTCGTACAAAAGAGAGAAAAAAGAGAATAAGAAAGAGAGAGAGAGAGAGAGAGAGGAGGAGAGAGAGAGAGAGAGAGAGCCTGCCAGCCGTTGAAATTTATTAGAGCCTTAATTAATAATTTCATGATTTGAAATTGATGAAAGGAAAGTTCAGTTAAAGGTTCGATATTTTTTGTCGACTGTTCGTATCCACGTTCTCTCTCACTCTCTCTCTCTCTCTCTCTCTCTCTCTCTTTCTTTTTCTTCCTTTCCATTCGCACATACATACAGACAGCCCATCTGAGCTTCTAACATTTACATACACGGTAAAATTTATCAGGAGAGTTACTCGGGAAGTAACGTTGAAACGAGAAAACGCCTTAGGCGGGTTAGACTCGAATTCTACAAAATACCGGGAGGCATTCGCCTTTTATCATGATAAAAGGGAAATCGAGTCCAGTAGTAGTTTTCTGATAGTTGAAACGTTCGTTTTAACGTTTCAATGCTTTTCTTTTCTCTCATAGCACTCTACGTTGTATACCTCTTACTCTTCCACCTCCTCCTCCTCACCCTCACCCTCACCCTCACCTTCATCTTAACCCTCCACCATCTCTTCGTCGTCCTCCTCTTCCTCCTCCTCCTCACCCTCCTTCGTTCTCGTCACTCGTTAAGCCATACACAAAGCGTTTAAGACAGCAAAGGAGGAGGAAGGTTTCTCTCGATACCGCATGAAACACGTACACGCATACATGCATACATACATACATACATACATACATACATACATACATACAAACACACGTATAACATATTTACCACACATACAATGTGATCCTCGCGATTCCTTTCTCGGAGCGAAAGCGTAAACCTCTGAGAAAACGCGTTTCTCAGCGTTTCAAAGGACCCACCCTCCCCGTCTCCTCCCTCCTCCGCCTACTCCACCTACCCCTTTCTCCCCCCCTCCCCCCTCCTCCCCATCACCGAACCGTACTCGCTATTCAAGCGAGAAAATAAAGTCCCTTTGTACCGTGTGGCTTTCTAAACGCGTTCGATTAATTATCAATTGTTATTAAAATGTTTCCAAATTTTCATCATAATATGAACGCACCACGTGCGCCGTATACACGCGTGAAAATATGAAACATCATTGCGTTGATTATGATTGTTCGATCGATACGATTGGAGTTACACGCTTTTCTTTTCTTTTCTTTTCTATTCCTTTTTCTTTTTCCCTTTCTTTTTCCTTTGTCTTTTTTCTTCGTCGTCGTCGTCGACGAATAAAACCACGGAATACATTCGGAATATAAGGAATACTCGAAGGATTCGATTCTAACGAGTGAGCAAGACCCCGACCCATCGTTATCGAATTTATTCGCTCGCACTCTCGACTTTCTTCCTCGAAGTACTTCTCGAGAAAATAATAAAAATAAGGTGGGAGTAAAAAAAGGAAAAGGAAAAAGAGAAAGGAAAAAGGGTGGGCGGGGGAGGGGGTGGGTGGAGGAGTAATATAAAAGATAAAAGATAAAAGAAAAAGTAGTAAAGAAAGGGGGGAAGAGAGAGAGAGAGAGAGAGAGAGAAAGGAAAATCGTAGAAGAAATCAACGTTGAGGAAGAAAGTATAGTAGAAAAGCCGAAGTAGTTCGAGAGTCGTGTCGTAGTCTTCGTAGTTTTCGTAATCGAAGATAGTATCCAATGTACGAGCTATCTAAAATAGAAGAAGGAAGGAGACGGACACACACGCGAGCGCGTAAGGATATGAGGGGTTGGGGGAGGATGGGAGAGTTGGTGGGAGAGTTGGTGGGAGGGAAGCAAAGAAGAAGGGAAATGCTCGAACGATTCTATGGAAACTCGTCTTTCGCGGTTTAGTCGTTAAAAAGAACGCAGGGATTATGCAAAAATGTTGTGCCATCGAACCGAACACAAATACGTGCTATCGAATCCGTTGAATAGATGGAGATAGAGAAATAGAAAAAGGATGAGAGAGAGAGAGAGAGAGAGAGAGAGAGAGCATAGGTAGTATGGTGGTCGAAAGAGTGGGGTAATTCAAAGTTTCTTAACTCTGGAATCGCGCGAGCGCCACATTACGATCCCGATGAGAGACTTGTTCCATTTTCTTTTTCTCATTTTTTTTCCCTTCTTCTTCTTCTTCTTCTTCTTCTTCTTCTTTCCTTCTTTCATTTCTACCTCCGCGTAACTTTCTTACTTCACCTTTTTGTGGAGTATTTTTCCCTCTCTCTTCTCCTTTTATCATTATTATTGTTATTATTATTATTATTCACTTTCTTCTTATTCTTCTTTCTTTCTTTTTTTTTTTTTTTTAATTTTAAATTTTTTATTCCTTTTTATTCTAAGAACTAATTTCCTCCCTCCTTAACCTACGTTCTCCTCCTCCTCCTCCTGCATCTTATTCGCGCCATTCCTACGAAATGTCCGAGAATGTGACGGGAAATTTTATGCTCCGCCACACACACACACCCCCTCCTCTCTCCCCCTCTCTCTCTCTCTCTCTCTCTCTCTCTATATATATATATATATATATATATATATATATATATATATATATATATATCTCTTTATCTCTTTCTCTATATACATCTCTTTCTATTTCGTTTCCCTAGACGTATTTCTCCGGCATTGCGGTCGCTCGTATAAAATATTCAGACGAGAGAGATACGTCGGTCCTTCGTTCCTGTCGAATTATATATTTACATTTTACGTATCCACTACGAATCCTACTGTGCGCTATCGTTTCGTTTCGTTTCGTTTCGTTTCGTTCCGTTTCGTTCGCACTGTATCCGCAACTATATGCGTGATATAAAGAAAAATAAAAGAAAGGAGAGAGAGTGAGAGAGAGAGAGAGAGAGAGAGAGAGTGGGAAAGAAAATTCGAGCCAAGAATAGTACGGATTTTAATCCGAGCCAAATCTACACGACACTTTTTCCCAGAAATTTCGTTTCACTTGATGGCAGGACACTTTCCACTTCTCGAAACTTTTCTAAGGAACCTTTAAATTTCTTCTTAGTTCGAGTTGTGTCTGCTCGCACACAATTAAAAGGGTACGAGCGGTACGAGTTTTACCACCGAACTATTCTCTCTCTCTCTCTCTCTCTCTCTCTCTCTCTCTCGCTCGCTCGTTTATTTTTCATTTCCTTTTATTTCTGTCTTTCTTCCGTTCTCGACGATTGTCTCTCATTCCTTGTATTATTTTTTCTCTTCACTTCACCCGTTTTGTTTTCCTTTCGGGGTTTTTTTTCTTTCTTTTTTTTCTTTTTTTGTCTTTTTTCACCCCTGATACGATAGTATAAAAGAAAATGAAATTTTTATCGGCGTCATACCACCCCCTCCCTCTCTCTCTCTCTCTCTCTCTCTCTCTCTATCTATCTATCTATCTATCTATCTATCTCTCTCTCTCTCATCTACATCGAGAAACGTTATCGAGTCGTTCGAGATTATCATCGAAATCGCACCTTTCCAATTCGATTTGAATTTAAATAATCGTTCGATCGTAAGGTAACACCGTGTAGCCGGTTCTCTTTCGAGTTTTCTCCGAAGGAAAATGTCTCGCTATAGAATATTTTCCTCATTTCTCTGTCTCCGTCTCTCTCTCTCTCTCTCTCTCTCTCTCTCTCTCTCTTTCTCTCTCTCGGCGTCCTCGTAAATCTCTCATATTATTCATCACCCATTGACATTTCCTTCGATATGATCCTCAATAAATTATTATTTATCTATCTATCGTAACATTTGAAAAATATACCAAAAATCGTTTCAATAATCAAGCCACGCCCCCTTCCGTCCCCACCCCTACTCCCGAAACCCTCTCGACGTTTCGGTACAATCGAGATTGGATGCTACATTTGCGAATTTATTTTTCATCGGGTTGCATTTTACACGATTAATGTTTCAACGGTAGCCCATTCATTTTGCAGTATTTTCGTTTGCCATTTCACATTACGGATTACTCGTTCGACAAATTCAATATGTTTCCTTTCTCTCTCTCTCTCTCTCTCTCTCTCTCTCTCTCTCTCTCTCTTTCTCTCTTTCTATCTCTTGCAAACAAATAAATC
>OU426857.1:3216453-3228953 GCA_911387685.1 Dolichovespula media | reverse complement strand
ATGGCGTAGAAAATTCGACCGAGATGATATAAAGGGATCAGATCGCCGATTAGATTAAAAAAAAAAAAAAGAAAAAAGAAAAAAAAGGAAGTAGAAGAAAAAGAAAAAAATTAGTTAATCTCTCGTCAAAGGAATAGACTTTTCAGACAATTTTTTTGGCTTCCTAGTATATAGATATATAGCTATATATATATATATATATATATATATATATATATATATATATATATTATATATGTATCCTTCCTTTTTCGTTAGGTTAACGCACTGTCGACGAAAGTTCCTCGTTGGTTCATGCAAGGGTCGCGTGGCACTTTCAAAATAGCCGCATAAAAGTCTCGAATGGAGGATCTACGGAAAAAGCACGGAGAGAGTTTTTCTCCGGCGCGATATCGTGCAACATAGAAAAAGCCGTTCTCCCTCTATTCTTCCCTCTGGAATTTAGGAAACAAAGACATTGGAAATATATAGAATGCGAAATATACCATGGATGATGCCGGCAATATCACGACAATAAGTTTTCTCTTTATTTTTATTTTATTTTTATTTCCTTTTGTCTTGATTTTTTTCTCTTTTTTCTTTTCTTTTTTTGTTTATTTTCGTCATTTCCTTTCTTATCTTTAATTTTTTTTCCCCCCGTTTGGGATTAATAAAAAAAAAAAAAAAAAAAATACTTCAAAGGGATCGTGCGAGAGATTTCAAAGCGTACGGGTATGTCGAACCAAAGGAAGAACTCTTTATATATATATATAATATTTTACTCGTTCCTAAAAAAAAAAAAAAAAAAAAAAAAAAAAAAAAAATAATAGTAAGGATATCCATTGAAAGTCTTATCGGTAGAAAAATTTTGCCCCGTTATTTTCCCTCTCTCATCTGTTTCTTTTCTTTTCTTTTCTTTCTCTCTCTTGAAGCTACGCAAAGAAATGCATTCTATAATGAATTCTAAAATTAATCTCGTTTCCGTCGATGCACATGATGTCAACGAACCCGACGTAAGCTTTACGTTTCGATCGAATGTTAATCTCGTCGAATATCGATAAATATCGGCGATTCGTTTCGATAAAATGTAGTCCATCATAGTCGTCGTCGTCGTCGTCGTCGTCGTCGTCGTCGTCGTCGTCGTTGTAGTCGTCGTAGTCGTCCTGATTGTCTTCGCTGTTCGTATTCACCAGTCGCAATCATGCGAAATAATAGTTAGCGTAGTAAATAGGAAATGTCGTTCGAACGTAGCGAGTTTAATCACCGTTACCGTATGCAGATAGAATTTCCCAGGTAGCATTGTGCTTTCCGCTTAATTGTAGTAATTGCATCAAAATAGTATTCGCAGTTTGTTATATATATGTATATATATATATATATATATATATATATATATATATATATATATATACATATATATGTACGTACATTGAACGGATACGTACGTACGCGTTACGAGGTAGAGAGCTTTATAATCGTGGATCGAAATAATGTAGCTCGGTTGTATAAATCTGTAAACGCGAATGGTGCGATCGTTTCGCGATCTGATTACTTTTCAATCGTCGTTTCTAATCAATAATCTCATGCTGTCGTCGATACGTCCGTTGATTAATCCATTTGATCCGTCCGCATGACATCGTTAATGCGTTCCAATAAATAATCCGTACAATGAACGTCGATGATAAATGAGATCGTTCGGATGAATTTTTATCGCCGTTTCTTTTCTTTCTTTTTTCTTTTCTTTTCTTTTCTTTTTTTTTTTTTTTTTTTGTTAGAAAATTATTCCTTCGCGATTATCCGACTCGATTCGGTTGGATTTGGATATAATCCGTTTCGAAAGAAAGATACTCGGATTTAGAGAAGTTAGTTTTGCAACCAACATACTCGTTCTTGCAAGATAATCTTGACCTTTGAATTCATGTCCATTATTATCATAAGTCAGCCGTGAATCTTCTTATCCAAATGTTCAAACCAACTTCTCTCATTGAAGTTTTGTCGAAGTTACATTAATAATGCGACTTTCGTTCCATTTGTTTTAGACTAAAGGAGAGGATTCGTATAGTGTTCGAAGAGATTTCACTCCAGAAAGGGGACCTGAGGTAAGTGTTATCTCAATTTAAATGTACTTTCGTTTAACCTTATCCGATCGAGTGTAAAATTTTCCATATACATACATACATACATATATATATATATACATATATATATATATGTATGTAATGTGTATGTCTGTGATATAATAGTAATATTAATTCAACTTCGTCGATATATATTATCGACATCGATGACATCGTTTCATCAGGAATTATTTAAAGATTTTAAATATGCATGCATGCATATACACGGTGCATCTTGATTAACGAAGATAATTTAAACGTTTTATCGATAATTATCAAATGTAATCGTTTACTGTTATCATAGTTAAGGGGATCATTTAGTTCGGTGTTTTCTCTTTCTTTCTTGTTGTTTTTCTCTTGTTTTCTCTTCTTTTTTTTTTTTTTTCTCTTGTTTCTATCCCGTTAGATATCGCAATCGAGCAAAATTTCCATATTGATCGTTGAAATTACGACGTCAATTTTTATCTCGTGTATTTTTTTTCTACGCCACCCCACTCTACCCTATCCCGTCCCACCCCACCCCATTTCTCCCCCCTCGATCATAATAGCGTTCGATCCATAATCCTCCTATTTCTGGATCAACGAGAGAAAATATTCGTTGCCGTAGGAACAAGCGATCGTGGAAACTCACGCGGGCAAATCGGAAATTACGTTACGTTCGAGGCGTAAAATCTAATGAACCATTAAACTAATCAAACGAACTCGTTCAAATGTTTGCCAAGTAGTACCAGGTAGTAGATAGTAATAGTTGTGTACCGTTTCTGATACGTTGGAAGGGACGATTTTCAAATAATCACGTGAGTTGTAGAACATTGAAATATATCGTAGTACGTTTGGAGAATCTGAATCTGACAGCTGGCAAACAGGATTTTCGATCTTTATCTCTTCCTTCTCTCTGTCCTTCTTTTTTCTACTTTTTTATTTTTTAGTTTCTTCCGTACTCCACGATCGTACTTCTTTAAAAAGCCATTTGGTGTCCTTGACAGGCAGTGTAGTATCATTTGATATCTCTGTAATAATTCAGGATTTTTATGTTCGTTCGTACAAACAAACATTTCCTCCCGTATTATTATTTTTATTTTAATATTACGAATATAAAAACTCGTCCCTCTCTCTCTCTCTCTCTATCTATCTATCTATCTATCTATCTATCTCTTTCTCTTTCTCCGTCTCTTTGTATAATTTTTTAGCATACAATGGCTCGTCCATACTCGAATTTATCCGTCCTGAAAAATATTCGAGTGTATATACCAGCGAATAAAAAATTGATCGAAGGTATTATCAAAGGCCTATGGAGGGAAAGATAGGAAAAGGAGATAGCAAATTTTACGGTTAGCAATACGTCAATCGGTTAATGCTTCAGATATTGCCTTCATAAATCTGCCAGCCGCCAATACTAAGGGTTTCACCGTGTACTCTATTCGGACGAGTTACCACAGCTTCTCTCTCTCTCTCTCTCTCTCTCTCTCTCTCTTTCTCTCTCTCTCTCTCTTTTTCTCTCTATTCGATACCCACGGAGATTTTCCTTGCTTTTTGGCAAAGCCCATGAACAAGCCCGGCTAGCTATTATCGCCGTAGAGACATTTTTCAATTTAATGCCATATTCTTTTATACCTTTTAATAGATTTCTCTCCTCGTAAAACGCGATCTCGATTCATAATATCGATAGGAAAACTAATCGGTGACAATTTCACGCTCGGTACACCCTAATTAACCGATATTAATTACTTTTCTTACGATCCCTATCGTCTGTCGATCGTTAATCCTTTCTTCAGATTATTATCCATTCGAAGTCCATTGTATCGTTATATTTGCCTCTCTTTCGCTCTTTTCCATCTTCTTCTTCTTCTTCTTCTTCTTCTTCTTCTTCTTCTTCTTCTTCTTCTTCCTTTATCTCTCTTCTCTCGTTTCTCTTCTTCTCTACAAATTTTATTCGTTCAAACGGAAGTTCAATTTTTTTTCCCTTGTCAGTTAACTTAAGATATGATAGGACTATGCAAAGAGGAGCAACTCGATTAATAGTTCGAAATGAATTGGGGCTAGCCTTTCGACTGGTATCTTTTCAAATCCCGTAATTCCCGGCATGGTTGACCTTTAAATCCTTTGAGCGGCCAGGAAAACCATGATTCTACTTAACCCACATAAAGTTCACTCTCTTTCGCTCTCTCTCTCTCTCTCTCTCTCTCTCTCTCTCTCTCTCTCTCTCTCTTCTCTAGTGAGAAGACTTAGAGCCAAGGATGTCGTGATGGCGACGTAGACTTGGTAAACGAGAGGTGCCCAGGGACCTTCAGATGTACGCCCCCGTAGGAGTTAATCCTTGATAAATCCTCCAACTCCGTCCTAATTCGTTATTGAGCTTTCCTTAATTTCATTCTATCGTTTTGAACCCTGTCCCCAGCCCCCACCCCCGCCCCTCATCCTCCTCCTCCTCCACCACCCCTCCCCTCCTACCCAACCGAACGTTTTTGCTTAAGCAGAACGTCTACGTCGAGTTGACCTTTACTTTTATCTAACGTTTCAACTGCGTCAACCAGGGAAGGGATAGGAACTTTCGTGTCGTTTGAAAGAAGAAGAAAAAAAAAAAAAACAAAACAAAAAACAAAAGAAAGAAGTAAGGGGAAAGGAAAAAAGAAAAGTAAAAAGAAAAAAGAAGATATAAGAAACGTCCCCGCCCCCGCCCCCGCCCCCGCCCCCGCCCCCCCCCGAGCCCTCCCACGTTTTATCATCCTGGAAGATGGCGCGAACGTTTGATTGCAGGTTTCAACGTTGGAATTTTAATGCAAGGATGAAATTGAAATTTTTCGGACGTACTTGAAGGAAGTTCCTTCCTTTTTTTTCCCCCTCTCCTTTTCTCCATATCTCTTCTTCTCTTTCTCTTTTTTATTCTTTTTCTTTTGTTTCTCTTCTTTTTTGTTTTTTTTGTTTTTTTTCTTTTCGATTTAACAATAGAGACTTCAATCGGATAAGTAAAGTATAGCGAAGAAATGAATGACAATAGGTTGACGTGAGAGTAAGAGGAAGAGACAGAGATAGATGGATAGATGGAGATAGAGAGAGAGTGAGAGAGAGAGAGGGGGGGGTGGGTGGTGGGAGAAAGAACGAACGAATCGTACGGCGCGTAATAGAAAAAGCTCGGATAAAATTGATCGTATACGGTTTTCATATTTTTTCGAATTAAACCTACTCGACTCGTTCATTCCTTTTTTCATCTTCTTCTCTCTCTTTTCGTCGTAACGTTGCGCGATTAAAATGAGATAAAGAAAAATATAGAAAAATGAGAAGGAAAGAAAAGGGGGAGGAATGAAAAGGAAGAAAGAAGAAAAACATTGAGAGAGAGAGAGAGAGAGAGAGAGAGAGAGAGAGAGAGAAAGAGAAAGAGAGAGAGAGAGAGAAAGAGAAAGAAAAAGAGAAAAAGAATCGATGAATTCATATTAGATTTTAATCTCTCTCTCTCTCTCTCTCTCTCTCTCTCTCTCTCTCTCTCTCTCTCTCTCTCTTAATCTCGAGTAAGTTCGATAACGTTTAGAAAAGCGAAGCTTGTGGTAAAACTCGGGGAAGAGCGTGAAAGGCCGAGTTGAGAAATGCTTCGATATATCAGCGTTAAGCCGCTCTGTCAGACGCACTCGGATATTATCCTGAATAGAGCTGATGGATACCGAGAGACTCTTCTCTGCCAAGCCACTCGATACACACACACACACACACACCTACACATACACCTACGCATACACGCACACGCAAGTGAAACACACACAAACGTGCATACACACGCACTCTGCACACATTCGTACGAAACCACGTACGTGGATTGTAGGTGTATAGAACGCACAACAGCACCCCGTCCTACCCACGCCCCCCTTATACCCCCAACCAACCATACGCGAATATCTCCGGCATAGTTCATAAAGGCGATGTGTCGATTTCCACCAACTCGATATCATCATTCTTTCGATATAAAATTCATCGCTTCATCTTTCCACCTTTTTTCTTTTTTTTGTTTTCTTTCTTCGCTTCTTCTTTTTCTTCTTCTTCTTCTTCTTCTTCTTCCGTTTTATTTTCTTTCTTCTTTTTTCCTTGTTTCCTTCTTTATTCTCCCTTCCTCATTCCGTCGCCTTTTCAACGTACCCCAGGGTAATAACGATTCATCCCCCTCACCCCCCCCCCCATCCCATCCCATCCCATCCCATCCCATCCCATCCCATCCACCAATCCCGGTCTATATCCACTTCATCGCGATTTTAATCGTAACCGTTGAATTTATCTTCGAAGGATTATGTCGAATGAGAAGAAAAGAAAGGAAAAGAATAGGGAAAAAAGTGGAGAGAGAGAGAGAGAGAGAGAGAGAGAGAGAGAGAGAGAAAGAAAGGAGGATGGAAGGAATGTGAAAAAAAGGGATTAACAGGGGGATTATATGCATCGGCGGGGTTGGAGGGGTAAAGGGGGTTAAGAAAAAAGGAACGAAGGAAGGGGAGAAGAAGAAGGATGGCGGGAAGGATGGAGGGTAGGAAGGGGAAAAAAGATCCCCCACCCCCCGGACCCCCACCCCCCTCCCCTCCCACCCATCCCGTATCAAGTTTTACGAGACACTTGAACTCAAAACGGGTAGGTATTGCTACGTACGTTGAGAAAGATCGCTCGTGCGCTCAGAGAGACAGAGAAAGAGAGAAAGAGTGAGAGAGAGAGAGAGAGAGAGAGAGTGAGAGAGAGAGAGAGAGAGAAAGAGAGAGAAGAAAATCCGAGTGGAATCGGGTAGATAGTAAAAGGGAATGAAAAAAAAGGGAGAGGAGAGACATAGAGAAAGAGATAGAAAGAGTCAAAGTTAAAGGGAGATATCGAGATAGATAGATAGAGAGAGAGAGAGAGGAATGAGGAAAGGGAACACAAGCGGGCTCAAGGAAATGCACAAGAACGACGAAAAGGGCTAGAATGCTCTTTAATCTCTGGCTCCTTCTCTCAACGATAATCTTTCTCTGTCAACGTAATTGCTTAAACCGTGCGAGTAATAAGATTATTCCTTGTCCCCGTTTCCACTTATCCTAAAACTGTCTCTCTCTCTCTCTCTCTCTCTCTCTCTCTCTCTCTCTCTCTCTCGCTTGTTCCTTCTCCTTTTTTTTCACACCGTTTATCCTCATCGATCAAGACGTTTTAATCGATCGTAGAAATAGGATTTTTCGTCGGTCCGAAATAACCGATCCCGAAAAAAGATTCTCTATTCTTCCTCTTCCTCATCTTCTTCTTCATCTTCTTTTTCATTCTTTCCTTCTTTTTTCTTTTTTTTTTATTTTTATTTTTTCCACATATCTCCATCTTTCTCTATCTTCTTCCGTCGTGGATGAGGCGAGGGGCACCCACCTATGGAGAAAGTAATTCTCTTTCGGCCGATCGAGCAAAGTAGTCTACGTATACGTCTATAAAAGGAAACGCGTTGGCTATCGACATCGACTCTCTCTCTCTCTCTCTCTCTCTCTCTCTCTCTCTTTCTCTCTCTCTCTCTCTCTCTAACTATCTCTATCTTTTACTCTTTCTAATCTTCGTTTGGTCGCTCTACACGCTTTTTGGGGTTTCGCCTTCGATGTCCTCTCTATCTTTCATTCTCTCTCTCTCTCTCTCTCTCTCTCTCTCTCTCTCTCTCTCTATTTCCTTTCTCCTTCTTTTACATGTCTTCCAATCCTTGTTATCTTCTTTTAGTCGTATTTCTATTCTACACGTTTTCGCCAGTCTTATCTCTTTGACCTTCTTCGACGAAGGATGTATGTATCTAAGAAAAACGACAATTCTAAGAACATCTATATATATATATATATATATGTGTGTGTGTCTGTGTGTGTGTATATATATATGTATGTATAGAAAGAGAGAGAGGAGAGAAGGAGAGAGATGTCCGTATCAATCCCTCCTTTTTTTAAATACCATAAAAAAAATCGTTCCCTCGTACGATTTAAAAACGTTAATTATTGTTAAGTACGTGGGTACGTAGATGCATAGGTTGATTATTTAATCTCGTCGCATTTTCGTACATTTAAACGTTGCTTTGGTGTATTTCGAATGATAAGTGACGTGTCAAACGATTGACGCGTTCCTTCCAATTATTTCTTTGCCGAAGCAAACAAATACAAGAATTAACGAGATTCGTTGATACGGATGAATTTTATTGACTCGTTAATTCTTGATTGGGTAGATCGTTAAAAAGAAAAGGTAGAGGAAAAAGAAAGAAGGACAAAAAAATTATAGCGATAGAGAGGGAAGAGACGGTAATGCTTTTCATGTTTATTTATTCATTAATTTTTCTTTTGTCCATTCGGACGAACGTAATGCCAAGAGCGAACGTAGTGTGTGAATGGTGGGGAATGTGGGAGAGAGGGTGGGAGAGGGGAACGGGGCTCGCGTTGCTTCTTTCCGTCATCCATTATTTCCTTTGGAATTATTCGCTTTCAAATGCTGTCGAGAGATAAGTTATTATCGCAAGTTAACGAAATGTATTTCCTTCCGTGTGTTGCAGTTGTCTGAATAGAGCAGATTTAATCAGGGTCCACGACGGAACGGATTCAGGAACGCCCACAATAGCCGTGCTTTGCAACCAAGGAGCAGAAGTGGAGGTACTCAGCACAGGGCCAGACCTTTACGTCGAGTTCGTCGCTAATTCCGAGTGGCCTGGCCAAGGCTTCAAGGCGATGTTCCAATTTCAGCCATTGGACGATGCCCCTCATCCATCTGGTTGGTTAACTAACGTTTGGTTCTATACGCGAATGCGATTCGTGAGAAATATTTTCTTTTTTTTTTCTTCTTTTTCTTTCTTACGTTCCCTCGTCGCGCCGCTCTTCCAACGTCGTATAACTGCGACCATTCCACTTTTATTCGTTCGAATAAACGCGCGAATACTCCGACTACTACGGCGTTTAGGTTTATTAGAATGTCCGAGATGGTTTCGTCGATTCAATTAAAAAGAAAAAAAGAAAAAAAAAAACAATAAGAAAGAAAAAGAAAAAAAAAGGAAAAAAAAAACAGAAAAGAGATTAAAAGTGGAGGGGGGAAAGGAAGACATTCGTTTCATTCTTATTTTTACTTCGTCTCTCTCTCTCTCTCTCTCTCTCTCTATCTATCTCTCTATCTATCTCTCTCTTTTCTTTTTTTTCTCTTCATCTTGACAAAATTGTAACCTTCTTTTAAAATTTCCCCATTTGTATTCGTAATATCTATTCCTTCTTCTTTTTTTCCTTTTTTGCCCTCTTTTTCTTTTTTTTTTTTTTTTTTTTTTTTTTTTTTACTTCTATCGCTTATTACCATCGGAACACGCTACAGATCAGATCTTTATCGACACGCATTTGATCGAGCTTTTCGAACGTCGGTAACGTAGGGAAAGTTGAGCTTTCGACGACGAACGATGGAGCTTTCCTCTGATCGTCGGTATGGAAGGTCGCGCGCTGCACGAATTGAGCTTCACGAAAGAAAACTGCAGAGTCGAGCGCGGAGAATAAAGGACTCTTAGTGAATCCATTTTTGTTGGCCGATGGAAAATAGGGGCTGCTACCCTTGCCAAGGGACTTTTACCCATGGAACGAACGTCCTACCCCATCCCACTCCCCCTCCCATTCCCATTCCCATTCCCATTCCTACTCCCGCCCGTCCCCCTTTTTATTTATTGCGATTCGATAAATCACACGACCGATTTTGTTCTCTCTTTATTTCTGTTTTCTCTCTCTGTTTTTTTTTGTTTCTTTTTTTTCTCTCGCATATCTCGCCATCCGATCGAATGAAAGATATTCACTTCCAACGTTGGGAAATGAGATTTCCCCATTGAAATTTCTCGTAATGCGTCATAATTTATAATTTAATCTCAGATCCTCGTATAAACACGCACATCGTAAATAACAATTAGCTTATCTTTGTTAAAAGGGTTGGGTTGAAGGGGATGGGCGAGAGAGAGAGAGAGAGGGTGAGGCGGGGGAGGAGGGTGAAGAGTTGGAGGCGAAACGTTGACGACGGGATATCGTTAAAGTCGCGGCACATCGCGGTGGTTTCAGAAATGAATGATAATGGAGTATTATTGTGCCGTGTATATACTGGGTCTTAAAATAAAAATGTTGGAAAGGATGTTGGTGTTTACGGTCCCCCATAAATCATGGACCGAAACCGTTCGTATTAAGGCAGATTGCCCGTGTTCTATCGTACACGCAACTCTCCCTGTCCGTAATTAACGGCACTGTATATTCCAGGGATAATTACAATAATGTGTTTCAGAGCTGGACAAGGTCGTCCCAGGGGCCGTTACTGGTAACCCCAGGTACTCGGTCATCGGGCCGGCTGTCAGCGCAACCAGTAAGTGCATATCGCTCGGCTTATAATTAATAAACCCTTCTTAATCATCTTGTCAAACGTGTTAGCCGTTAGGAGAATCGGAGAAACGTATTTATTAATACGGCGGCGGCGGGGAGAGGGGATGGGCGGAGGAATTATTATTGTCGGGATTTTTTTTTTCTTAATCTTTTTTTCTCTTTCCTTTCCGCTCGTCTCGCCTTCTCTCTTTCTTCTCACCTCTATCGTCTTCTTATTTATTTATTTATTTATTTATTTATGTCTTTTTTTTTTCTTTCTTAATGGTCGATTACGAGAACGATTTAAAAAAAAAAAAAAAAAACAGAGAGAGAGAGAGAGAAGTATACAGGAATCTATTTATCGTGGATTTTCCTTTGAGAAAATTCATTGGAGCATTGACGTCACGTTTCTATCGTTAATGAATATAATCGAGAAACGATAATTAAGGGTCATCCTTGACACGATTTTATAGAAAGATAGCCTATGTTTGTGTACGTGTGCGTGAGAGAGAGGAGAGAGAGAGAGAGAGAGAGAGAGAGAGAGAGAGAGAGAGATTAAAAAAGAAAAAAAAAAGATAAAGAGGAGGCTTATATCCCGAACTATTTATTAATCTATCGTAACGATGTACTTTTCTTTTCTCTTTTTGTATGTAGAAAATGATTTTCATCGTATCAGACAGGAATTTCCTTTAAGGTTTTAAGGGGCAAGGATGATATCCCTCCGCGTAACCCAGAGGGAATATTTTTCTTTCTCGCGTCGAAAAGACCAACCCATCTCCTTCGACGTTTTATACGTTACACGTCGGAATAAGATTCGAAGATTATGGATAGTAGATCGAACATAAATATCGGGCTCCGCGTTGACAGGTAACGCACGTTCTTAGTACCGTTAGAAAAACGAGCGTAAGTTTTCCCGAGGATGAGTCTAAACCGATAGACTCTACTAGAGTAAGTTTATACGAGAGCAATACCAGTTCCTCGTTCCTGGAATGGAGCGTTTGAAAAGTGAAATTCTTTATCTTAGTAGGGCGGTGGTTTTCGTTCCGATCCGAACGATCCTTGGGAAAGGAAAAAGGGGGAAGTACGGATGAACGTGGGAAAAATAGAGAAAAAGCTTGGAAGAAAATAAACGTGGAGAACAAGTGCCATTGTCTTATCTCATGGACGAACTGCGGCGTTTATTAATACTCTTTAATTAATCCTCACGGCCGAATAATTCGAATATTCTCGTTGTTACCCGGCGTTAATCTCAATTTGTATCTGGACCCGGAGACGGCCGTGTTTACTCATGTAAATGTATCTCCTAATACGGGCGAACAACAACAGAACGGGAAGTAACAATGCCGGCGAAGAGGTGTGTGCGTCAGCTTGGTCGCGTGTCTGAGTGTCCTGCTGCGTACCTACGCGCGCGCGCGCGCGCGCGCGCTTGTGCGGGGGAAGGAGAAAGAGAAAGAGAGATGGATAGATAGAGATAGAGATAGAGTGAGAGGGAGAGAGAAAGGGAGAGAAGGGACACAATAGAATCGAGCCTTCAGTAACAGAGAGGAGAGAATCCTGTAGATATATATATATATATATATATATATATATATACTCGATGCTAGCTGGACCAGAGAACGGTCCTGCTTGCTACTGGTAGTACCAATGAACGTCCCTTTCTATCCCATCTATCCCCTCCCAATCCACCCCTCGCCCCACCCTAACCAACCCTCCTCCTCTTCCTTCCTCTCTTTTCATCTCTTTTTATTCCCTTTTTGCAACATCTCTTTTCAATTTTCCGTCTCGTCCTGTTTGTCTATCTTTCTGTCTCTCTGTTCCTGTCTCTCTCTCTCTCTCTCTCTCTCTCTCTCTCTCTCTCTCTCGCTCTCTCTGTTCTTCCTATTTTCATCATTCCAGCCTCCTTCCGCTACTCCCCTCCGCCCATTTCTATGGATACTTAGGTTTAACCGTAAAACACGGGTACGCGATGTATCTACACGCTCTTATACGGCCGACCCTACTTTCGTATGCACTAGACTACCCGGTAAGTGCTCTAAATTATCCGTGCACCTGCAACGCCGGATACATAAAGTTTGCACCGGCCGATGCACAT
>OU426857.1:3193953-3211453 GCA_911387685.1 Dolichovespula media | reverse complement strand
AATACCTACGTGATAAACTTTTCTTTCCTTTTTTTTCTTCTTCTTCTTCTTCTTCTTCTTCCTTTTTCTTTTTCTTCTTCCATTCTTCTTCTTATTCCTCTTCTTCTTCTACTATTACTACTACTACTACTACTACTACTACTACTACTACGTTTACCTTTTCGTTTTCGTTTTCGTTTTCGTTATTTTTTTAATATTCATCGTCGAAATAACACAAAGAGGACTAAGAGAATATTACGTAGGGAATTGTAATTGTTGGAATAGGTAAACGTCAAGTGGGGTAGACACTTGAAACTCGAGAGAGAGATAGAGATAGATAGATAGGGAGAGAGAGAGAGAGAGAGAGAGAGAGAGAGAGAGAGAGAGAGAGAGAGAGAGAAGGAATATCGATAGTAACAACACGAGTCTACTAACTCGCGCTTGTTTCTACTCTTTTCTCTATACCCATTGCGAAACCCGTCCCGAACTGTAATCTCTTTTCTCAAGAGAGAGAGAAAGAGAGAGAGAGAGAGAGAGAGAGAGAGAGAGAGAGAAAGAGAGTGGGAGGGAGGGGGAGAAAGAGAGAAACAGATAGAGACACAGAAGCGGGAGAGAGTTAGGGAATATCGTGAATAAATAACTGTAACGTTAAAATAGTTAGGAAAGAGGAGATCCTCCCGATTTCAAGGGATTATGGATAACGTTCTGCGATTATCGATATAACGATATCGAGTCGAATAAATTGTCGATTATTATGGAAAAAAGAACTGTCGAGCTAACTCGTATAATTACCATAGCCATTGGTCTCGTGTTGTTTTATATTATTTGATTTTATTTTACTTTACTTTACTTTCTTCTTCTCTTCCTTTTCTTTACTTTTTGTTCTTCAACTACGAACGATCTCTTCTCACGAGAAATTTTAAAGAAATTTCAGATATCAAATAGATTGATAGATAGATAGATAGATAGATAGATAGATAGATAGATAGATATCTAATGGTAAGCACGTTTTCATTTATTAATCATTTTTTATTTACCTTTGTTAATTACTCTAATTGGTAATATTTATAATTGGTGTATTCGTGTACACAGTATAATACTATGCACTTGGTTATACATACTTTGTATGTTAGATTGAAAGAGAGAGAGAGAGATCAAGAGAGAGGGATAGCGAGAGAAAGAGAGAAATAGAGAAATAGAGAGAAAGAGAAAGAGATAGAGAGAAAATTAATAGAATCTCCTTTTGACGATTGAAATTTTAATAACGTTTTCTCATATCAATTGACAAACGTTAACGGTAAACGAAAACCGAGCCTCGGGCCAATTTTCTATCCTTCTATTGCTTCATAGAAATCTGCTCAACGCAAATACGTACACGGAACTGTTTGTTGTTAAAGGTTTATCATCGCGATGAATCGCATCGAATTATATATCATATTTCCGATATCAACATAGATTCAAAGCATAAATTCCTAGTATACGTTCTAATCTAATTTAGCTGGGATAGAAATCGAATTCTACAAACGTATTATCTCTCTCTCTCTCTCTCTCTCTCTCTCTGTCTCTCTGTCTCTCTTTCTCTCTTTCTCTCTTTCTCTCTTTGTGCCTGCATCGAGCGTAGCTTTGCGTATACAACGAACGATTTCTATGAATATCTTAAACGAACCGACGACAATCTTGATTAAATTATTACCGTCATATTTTTCTTTTTTGAAAATATCGATCGAATATATAATAATAATTCCAAATTATAATAATAATATATATTAGAACGTATATGATAATATATAATATATATATATATATAATATTTAATATATATATATATATATATATATATATATATATATATATATATATATATATATATTAAAACGATGTATTTGAACAACGAGGCAGATAACTTATATGAAACTACACGTACGTTCACACATACATACATACATACATAAATGCATATATATATATACATATATATCTGGTTTTAATATTTTATCACGGTATAAGAAACTTAGAGCGTTATAGTTAACGACAAAAGGAAGGAAGGAAGGAAGGAAGGAAGGAAGGAAAGAATTTATTCGTTGAGCTGGCATAATATGCCAGTGTACGTAGACTGAAAGTTGGATATTACCGACCCGTCCCCCGTCCCCCTTATCACCAAAACCCATAGGTAAAAGAAATCGTAGTAGAATCAGTCAGTCGTATGTATATATATATATATATATATATATATATTATGGCTCGTATATTTTATTTCCACAACATTATTATCGAAAAAATGATTGGACCGTTATTATTCGTACGTAATTTATGTATGTAAGTAATGTATCTCGAATTAATAAATCAACGTCTCATTCCTTAGACGCATCGGAATATACGCGTATGTATATCTCGATTGTACGTGTACGCGTGTATGTATGTATGTATAGATCACGATTTATCAGTGATTCACCTTTAAAATATGTTAGCTACAAAAGCTTCCCGAGTTATTCCGTTTCTTTCCATCTATCCATCTATCCATCCATCTATCTATCTATCCATCGACCTATCTATCTATCTTTACCTTCATCTCTATCTCTATCTCTATCTCTATCTCTCCTCCTTTCCCATGGATTCTCCCTTTTATAACATCACCGAATCGACTTTATCGCGTCGATGCGAAAATCATACGGGACATCGATAAATCGTGTGTGCGGTTCTAGCTGATTTTCTTCCACGAGGAGAACACACGTCGATTCGAGATTTATCGATTTCCTTTGATACGAAGACCGTAGTCCGGCATGTTGGGAACGTATAACGGGGGTGGGGAGGGGGGCGAGGAAGGGGGCGGCCCATCTCGCGTCCTTTTCACGGATTGACGTTGAAAGAGTCGCGATTTACGTTAGTCCCTCTTTCTCTCTTTCTCCCTTGGAAAAGGTAGGGGGGAGGGGGAAAGGAAGGAGATGCAGTCGATGACCTCGGCGGTCAGAGCTAGAAAACGTGGAAATCTAATAGACCACCAAGCGAGAATGAGATATATTGGCTTTGGTCTTTCGGATTCGATCGATTTTCTCGGCAAAAGCGTACTTACATTTTCGTGCCGTTAGCGAAATCCTCGTCGTCCGGTTGTCTCCCTTTTTCTATTCTTTTGTGTTTCTTTACGTTCCGTTCCGTTCCGTTCCGTTTCGTTTCGTTTCGTTACGTTTCGTCTCGTCTCGTCTCGTTTCGTTTCGTTTCGTCTCGTTTCGTTTCGTTTCGTTTCGTTTCTTTACGTCTAGCGATAAAAGCGATCATTAAATCGTATAAGTATTTTGAACGCGAAGTATTCGAACGAGATGATTTTCCTTTTGTTTGTCCCTTTATAAACGACTAATTTTCACGTAATACAAATATCCATTCCAAATCTATTTATCGATTTATTTTATATATCCGTCGTCGATATCATAGAAGCTGTTTATAAGGTAATTATATATTCATGAATTTGTACGATTAATCCTTACGATGATTGAATTCGATATAGATCCACCTATACCACATGTTGCGAGTTGACCTAGACGATATATATATATATATATTATACATAGTGGATGGACGATTTGATCTATATAATATCCATATAGCAGCAATGTCCATCTGCACTGGAGTATTCTCCGATGTTCAAAGCGTGCTGCATGTTGTACGGAGTGCTGCTGCTTCTGTGGCGGCGGCGGCTATGTAATCACGGTTTAGGTTAAGGAATATCTTGTCGTAGGAGGAGTACAAGAGACGTGTAATAATATCACTCGTCTATGAAATGTGTTCTCAAATTTGGAATATATTAATTGAAATATTAATTGAAATATTAATCGAATAGAATTTCGATAACGTCGGACGACTGACATCGTATCGGTTTAAAGATCCTTTCACGACTCATTTGATTTAACGTAAATTCAACGTTGATAGTAACTTATGAACGTTCGTTATTTGAATTTTTCTGAAAATTTTCTCTCTATTTCTTTATTTCTGTCTGTCCGTCTTACTTCTATATCCGTCCCCATCCGTCTCTGTCCCCCATCCGCCCATCCATCCCTCCCTCCCTCTCTCTCCCCATCCATTGGTTTAGCTTCGTAAATCTTCGATAAATTTTCGAATAAACATGAAATATTCGTAATCTCGCAAGTCGAATATGTAAGTGGAAGAAAACTTAGGTGGGTTTCCTCTATCTCTACGTTTTGGATTATTCTGACTGATGTTTCACCCTTGAGACTTTGGTTCTCCTTAGGTTAATATTAGAAAAAGTAATGATTATTTCATACGTTGTACGGGGTATGGGGGTACAGGGAGAGGGTTGGGTGGTAACGTGGTGGGGTGGATGGAAGGAGGGGGAATTTGGTTCGATTTCTCTCTCTCCTAGAAAGCAGTTTTGTACGCATTGCGGTTCGGTTACCTGCATATGTGGACAATCAAAGCAACGCGTATTAATGTTTTAGAGTAACTTCCGTAGGAGGAAACGTAGCAAACAGCGAGCAGGTCCGTCCACTCGTGGGTTGCCATTAGGTAACGCTTCGTTGGAAGTTACTACGTGAAACTGCGATAGGTTTCCACCTTCAGGAAACTTTGATCAGCGAGATCTTTCGAGAACCCTAGGTTTTACAACCTTGTGTGGTTGTGGTACGCTGACTACGGTACGAAAATTTATCTTAGCCTGTGCGGCGCGCCGGTTAGATAGAATTTGTTCATTCGTATTAACTCGTGAATAGTTGAAATTTAATCGAATGAAAATAAAATAATAATATCATTAAAGGATACAATTAATTGATTAAATTGAATGTTACGTTATAGGCGCAAATTTTCTTTTTTACCATTGTACGATGGTTTAACGACGTACAATAGTCTTTTTCGTGATGATAATTCTCTTCCTTTCTTCTTCTTTTTTTTTTTTTTTTTTGTTTCTTTTTCATTTCAAACACTGGTTCGATTTACAAATTTTAATGATAACGGAGAAAACAATATATACGGGACCGTTTCGTTTCGAATGCCGCGAAAGTCCATCCTTTTGTTGTTTCGAGAAAATCAAAGGCTGGCATATCGCATTCGCTACGGAATTTCTTTTATCGGGCAAATTTTTATATCGAAACGAAGCATTTGCGCCCTTTACGATATTGAATATTAACTGGTCATAAATCATAAGTTTACGCTAAATTAATATCCCAGATTATGTGATATATCATTTGTCTTTTTTTCTTTTTCTTTTTCTTTTTTTTATCAAATTGACTCACACCACCACTTTCAAAACAACAGATCCATATATATTTATATATAATAACGAAAATGTTAAAATATTGAATAATATACATATATATATATATATATATATATATATATATATATATAATAACGAAAATGTAATAATATTGAAAAATAATATTTCGCAAATGAAAAAAAACAAGACAAGAAAAGAGAGAGAGAGAGAGAGAGAGAGAGAGAGGATAAAAGTTCCACTTTTTATTACATAGTCAGGCAAGCAACGACGAAAAGTCTCGTCGGTCTATGCCAAAGCGTAGCAGTTTTTTCGACGACTTCCGTTAGGGGTGGAGAGAGAGAAAGAGAGATAGAGAGATAGAGAGAGAGAGAGAGAGAGAGAGAGAGAGAGAGAAGACGAAGAGACGGCAATTATCGTTAGCTATACTACTCTCGCTTTAGTATAGTAACGCCGCCGTACGGTAGGAGAAATTTTCTAGGAAGGAAAGGCGACGCGCTGTTAGCGAGGTCCTTTTCTTTTCTTTTCTCTCTTTCTCTCTCTCTCTCTCTTTTTTTCTTTTATTTTCTCTTTCTTTTTCTTTGTACTTTATTCGGTATGATGCCTCGTAAGAAGTTGTAAAACGACGTTAGGCTCGTCGAGACGTTCGTTATCACATGGCCCATAGATAGGGTTTGGTATTCGCGTCTCTTTTGTACGCGTAAATAGACGATAACGCGACTCGGAAGGACGTTGCTCACATTTTTACCAAAGTTCTATCTCTCTCTCTCTCTCTCTCTCTCTCTCTCTCTTTTCATCAGTTTGTCTACGTCGGCTAGAAGCTATCGATAAAAGTTACCTCAGAGCGAATACCATAAGCTTTAACATGTCTCTTTTTTCTTCCTTACAATCACCTTGTCAATCTTTACTATATATATATATATATTTTTTTATAAAATATATATATTTTTTATAAATATATATATATATTTTATAAAATATATATATATATATATTTTTTTTCAAGTTTCGAAAAAATTTCTTTTGGCGGAGGTGGGAGGGGCGGGAGGGAAAAAAGGAAAGGCTTGCTTCTTTTCGAAGGAAAAGAAGAAAAAGGAAGAGGAAGAACGATGATACGAAATCTCTCGTTTCTTCGTCGTTTCTTTTTTCTTCTGTTTTTTATTTTTTTTTTTTTTTTTTTATTTTTTTGTCTTTTTATACACACGCACAGATTTATTTATCATTGTTAATCTTCTACATTTTAACGAGCTATCGTAGAGGATTCTCCCTACCGATCGTCGCTTTCTGTTTCTATTAAATCCCTCGTATAACGAGCTCCGACTATGGGAAATTACGGAACGACGAAAACGTCGGATTGACGAAAACGAAGCCATGTTTTTTTTTTTTCTTTTCTCTCCTTTTTTTTTTTTTTTTTTTTTCTTTTTGCCCTCTCGTTTTTTGCTTTGGCTCGGTAGTGGTCGATGGAGATATAATTGGCGCGTTGTGCATCGAGCTTTTCGTTATACGACAGTTTAGAATTGTTCTCCCATGGTAACAAGTTTCCACCGTTAGAGGATACAGAGTAAAAGAGAGAGAGAGAGAGAGAGAGAGAGAGAGAGAGAGAGAGAGAGAGAGAGTATACGCGATTAGTACCTGGTCGTATAGATAGTTCGTATTCGAATGAAAGCGAATCGGATATGGTAAATTGTTTTTCGTTCTTCGGCGTAAAACCGAGGAATGATTAGGCACTTGTATATTCGATCTTGAAAACGAATTGACCGCACATACCGGAATACTATCGTTTCGTTCATTGTCTGCAATTCGTTCGCGAATCGAGTCTCTCGAATTCTGGCAGAAAACTGCGATCGTGATTGCCTCGGTCGAAACTACTTTCGGGGTTTGGTGAACGATAGTAGGGAGTAGGGTAGTAGGTAGTAGGGGCAGGTAGGAGGGAGGATGGCGAAGGGAGGATGGAGGAAAGAGCGGGGAGAGGGAGTTAGAGATACGTAGAATGGATAACAGTCCAATAAAATCTAATTTAACCGGGGGAAGTACAAACTGCGGGATGATACATTTTGCGGCTGGCTGACTCGAGGTTGCGGTGGGAGTTTGAACAGAAAATGGAAGGCAATAGGAATTATACGGCCTATATGTATTCTCACATATATATATATATATATGTACGTACGTATGTATTTGTCTGTCTGTCCGCCTACACGTACTTACGTATTTACGAGATAAGCCTTCCCGATGATGGTAGAGAAACGATTATACTAAACGACGTACGCTTATATATCATTTTCATTCGTCAATAGTTCGATAATAATTGGATATATGACGATTAGAAATAATCTCGCGTTTTCGTTAAATCGTAATCTATCAATGATCTTAGACGATGTATTATGTATATGTTAAGAAATTTCGATCGTTAGCGTTAGTTTTCTGTCCCACTTGTTACTCTTTTGTTTTTGTTCTTGTTCGTTCTTTTTTCTTTTATTTATTTATTCATTTATTCATTTATTTATTTATTCCTATCTATCTTTCTTTATACTTTTACTCAAAATCGACGTCGTAAATGGACGTGGATAATTTAAGGACAGAGTTAATTCATATAGCTGTCGTATTAATTTCGGTTGACTCGTGTCAAATTAGCTAGCTAGAGCTGGCTAGGTGCATTCTCGGGGTATCCAAGCTGCGTTAGGTTAAAGCTCACAAGGATATCTCATTTTCATTGAAGTTCGCGCCGGGAATTGCGAGGTAACGGACCTTCCGGCGCGAACGTCATAAGACTTTCATGACTCGTGGGAAAGCACGAGGGAAGGGATATATCCGAAAGGGCGAGGACGGATTGCGGTAACGGTAAAGCTACTCTCTCTCTCTCTCTCTCTCTCTCTCTCTCTCTCTATCTATCTATCTATCTATCCATCTCTCTCTATCTATCTCTCTGTCTGTCTGGTCTATCCTTACCGACATGCATAACGCGTGAACGTTTCACGTGAAACACGCTCTTCACCTTTTGACCCACAAGAGACATTCTCTCCGTCAAAATAGAGATTGGAGAAGGTGGTACGAGAGCGAGCTTTTGGGTACCGAATCTTTTTTCGGGACGAGAGGTGAAAGAAGAAGAATAAGAAGAAGGGAAAAAAAAAAGAAGATTCGCGCTGAGAGAATTTCTTCGAGAGTAGGAAAACGAGGTTGAGAGAGAGAGAGAGAGAGAGAGAGAGAGAGAGAGAGAGAGAGAAGAAACGGTTTGGCAAGGAAAGTTACGACGGGTCGGCTACCGTATTTGTCTTTCTTGGTACTTTCTCTCTAAGCTCCTAGCACGTTTCAGAAAATAGTCTACTCGTAAAGGTGAAGAATCGTAGTCCACGACTCCGCGTTCGATTCGATAGAAAATCTGAAAACGATCGAGCTAGATAACCGCTTGTTACGTTGCTTCTTTTTTCTTCCCCCTACCTCTCCTCCTTCGTCCTATCTTTTCAACTATTTATTTCAACTATTATTTCTTTCTCTCCTTTCAACTATTTATTTCAACTATTTATTCTTTGCGCTTTCCTTCCTTCCCTTCTCTATCTCTCTATCTATCTATTTATCTATCTCTGTCTTACTATCTCTCTCTCTCTCTCTCTCTCTCTCTCTCTCTCTCTCTCTCTTTCTTTTTCTCTATAGCGAGTAAGTTGAAGAGATCTTTGGTAAAAGTGCCGGTAAATTAGCACTAATGGATGGATGCTGGAGACGAAGAGTGCGTTCGCCGATAAAATTATAAAGTTTCGCGTTCGGTGGTTGCCCGAGCCAGGAAGAAGCGGATAAAAGTTGAGAAAGAGGGCAAAGAGGTCAGAGTTCGAATGACGAGAGAAGGAAGCGAAGGAGTTGGACGGTGGAGGACGAAGGACGGAGAGATGGACTGAGGAAGGTGGACGGAGAATGGTGGACGGTGAATGGTGGACGGTGAAGGAAGAGGGAGTTATAAATTTGCCGCAAACCTCGAAAAGTGGTGGGCCCTGAGCGTTGATGTATCGGGTTCCTGGTGCACGCGACTAGACTCGTCTCGTAAAAGTTACGAAAGAGAGAGGGAAGTGGTGGTAAGAAGGAACGAGGAATGCAGAGGAGTTCGTTAATGATCCTCCTGACTTCTTTTTCCGTTCGTTCGTTCCTTCGTTCGTTCGTTCGTTCGTTCGTTCGTTCCTTCGTTCGTTCGTTTGTTCGTTCGTTCGTTCGTTCGTTTGTTCGCCCGTTTTCTTTTCCTTTTTTATCCCCCCTTCAGAAAAGTCACTTCAATCCTTACTCGTAACTGGATTAGAATTTTAATTGCCGTTCGTCGACGGCACTTTTTATTTATTTCTTCGTTTCCTTTTTTTTTTTTTTTTCCTTTTTTCTCTTTCCTCTTCACTTTATTTCCCCCGTTCGATCAAATTGACGATGCCCACGTGAGATACATTAATATAGCGTAGATCGGAGAAATTCTTTTTTTTTTTTTTTTTTTTTTCCGAACGTTCCAATCGATTTTACAAAATACATGCCACGACATCGTTGTGACAATCGGTTGTACAAAAATCGGTTCTCAATGTTAGGAGTAATAAAGGGAAAAAGAAAAAAGAGAAGAAAAAGAAAAAAAAAAATAAGAAGAGAGAGAAAAGAAAAGAAGGGGCAATTCATGAGCTAACGTATGTCGTATAACCGATCGATCAAAATTTTCCGGACGTGCCATATTTCGATCGTGGATACTTCTTGAAGAGAATTAAGGAAATCTTTTTTGTTAAAACACGATTATGTTCCACGTAGATCAAAGTCATATAACGGAGCACGGAAATTTCGCTTGCACGGTCGACGTGTCTTAAAGTCGATGACGAACAAAAATAGAAAGAGAAAGAGAAAGAGGATCCAGACAGAGACAGAGATAGAAGGAGGATAGAGACTCTTTGCAAGCTCGGTGAGTTTCAGAAACGGAGCTTTTCGAAGAAGGAAGGAAGGAAGGAAGGAAGGAAGGAAGGAAGGAAGGAAGGAAGGAAGGAAGGAAGGAAGGAAAAGGAAAGAGAAGAAGGGATTATGGGGACGCAGTGGCGAGACGCGTCGCCAGAGTGAAAATTATGACTCCTCATTTAGACTCCTAGAAGGTAGCAGCAATGTCTCTCTTTTTCTCCCTCCCTTCCTCCATCTCTCCATCTTTCCTTCTCCCTCTCCTCCCTCCTTCCCTCTCTCTCTTTCTCTCTTTCCGTTCTTCTTCCCCATTTCTAACTATTTGCTACTCGCAAGCTCCCCGTAGCTTTTAAAGCTGAGCTTTCCCATCGTCCTTTTCATCGGCGCCGTACGCTCGCCGTTTACACGCTCGTCTTACTCGCCCCGTGTACTCGTAACTTTGAATTCCTCGAACATCGGAAAATCGGGAAGGGTTGGTGTTACGACCTCGACGTGGTCCGCCACTTGAAAACTTCTAATCGTTTTGGCTCGACCGACTCTTTCTCTCTCTCTCTCTCTCTCTCTCTCTCTACGTTTTATTTCGCTCGAGAGAGCACACCCGAGGATACATACATACGTACACACACACACACACATATATATATATATATATTATATATTTTCGAATTTCTTCAAAGTAATTTTTCTGATTATGTAAAACAGGGTTAAACTATTTTAACGTACATACATACATACGTGGGTACATACACATGTATGTATGGATTAAAAGAAATATATATATATATATAATATTATCAAATTCGATTGAAATCGAATGTAACGATCTAAAAAAAAAAAAAAAAAAAAAGAACGAAAAAAAGAAAAACGGATTTGGAATATTTTTGTCTTTCTTCTTTTCTCGCGGAGTTATACCTGTTTACTTATGAAGAGAGAGAGAGAGAGAGAGAGAGAGAGAGAGAGAGAAAAGATAAAGAAATAAACGAAATGATGAAAGAAATAAAAGCAGGAAAAAAATCGAAGGCAAAAGAGAAAAGAAGGAAGAAAAGGATGATAAAAAATGATTAATATCCATTTTATAAGATGATACGTATTCGTGTACGTGTATCAGGATACGTGATATCTACGACGAAGGATATGAAATAGCATGGGGATTGAAGAAAGGGATAGGGTTAAAGGGCCCTACTCTGGTGGTAAATAGGTAGTGGTTAGGGGTGAGGAGAAGGCATCGGTGATCTATGTAACTTTCTTCGTTTTCTGTGGTCTTGTACGACCAAGCACGAAACGGACGAATGAACGTGTGTGTAAAAGAGAGAGAGAGAGAGAGAGAGAGAGAGAGAGAGAGAGAGAGAGAGAGATGATGGATCGATAGATAAAAGTTTAATATGGTAGTGGACAAATGATCCGTGAAAGCTTCCAGGCGGGAAGTCGGAGAAATTGCGCTCTTGCACGGCAAGAAGATCGTCGAAGAAGCGCGTAAATACGTCTTTAGATCCTCGTAATGTTGGACCAAAACCCCCTTTTTCAATCGGCAACTTCTCCTTCTTATCCGAAAGAAATAACTTCGCACAAAGCGATCAGAGCTCTAACGGTCGTTATCCTTGCGATGCTGAAAGATTATCGAACGCCAAGATTAACAACCCTTTACTGATCTCTTCCAACTTTTATATTTATATATATATATATATATATATATATATATATATATATATAAATCATTTTTTTTTTAAAGAAGATATACAGGTTTAAAAAAAAAAACTTGTAGAATATTATATATTCGTATATATATATATATATATATATATATATATATATATATATATATATATATATATACGTATATATGTATATATATATATATATATATATATATATATATGTATGTATGTATGTATAGATGTATATATAAATGAGATGAAGAGAGAGCTTTCAAGATTCTTCTTATAAAATTGGAAGCTTCTCATTACTATTAACAAAAAAAAAAAAATCTTTCTCTTTCCCTTTTTCACCAACGAATCATACTATTTATTATATATAATTATTATCATTCATTATCGTCGTTATCGTCATTATTATTATTATTACTATTATTATTATTATTATTATTATTGTGTATTTTTGTTTGTTCGTCATTTCTTTATTTGTTTTTTTTTACTTTCTCTCCGCGTTTCAACCAACGATATATATATATATATTCAAAAGGGTTAATGATGTACCTCCAAGGAAGTCATAAAGGAAAAAGCGATTTATTAATTGCAGTACTCTATTTTTGAAGTGCCAAGTTTATTTTACACGCTCGTTAGTGGGCAAGTGTCCACGACAGGAATTGATAAAGTATAAATGCGTTCGCTTTCGTCGAGGTCGTCTTGTTACAACCGGAAAAGGGACAAACCCTTGGCCAGTCTTTCTCTGTTTCTCTCTCTCTCTCTCTCTCTCTCTCTCTCTCTTTATCTCTCTCTTTACTTTTCTTTTTTCTCGTGGTACAAGGTTTTTAAACGGTTCTCAAGCGAGTGGCCGTGCTTCATTTATTATTTACACGTTCCAGTTTTCTCTGCTTCTAGAAAACTACCATGGCGTCGTACAGCAAAAGCGCACTAGTAAAAAGAACTCTTTTCTACTGGCGAACACTTTATATCCTTGGTGTCACTTACGAAAATAGAAAATATTCATGTAAACACACACACACACACACACACACACACACACACACATATATTGTTTTTTTTTTCTTTTTTTTTTTTTTTTTTTTTTAATTCATTTAATCAAGCCCGACAAACGTTTTCAAGAAATGCCTCTTCTTGTTGTATTTCCCAGAATCTAAGATATTAATCATTCATCGGGAAATAAACTATTTAGCACTTTCAAACAGTAATTTTCAATTTTCTTCACAAAGGAAGACAGAAAGAAAGAAAAAGTTGGAGAGAGAGAGAGAGAGATGGATAAATAGTCAGAGAGAGAGAGAGAGAGAGAGAGACATAATAATCTCATAAGGTCCGTTCTACAAAGTGGAATGTTGTAATATTTCTTTATTGACGTGGTCGTCTACTTAGCCTCTTACGCTCCTTTGTGAAAGTTTTTAAAACGAGGACGAAGAAATGAAAGGATAAGGATAAGGGGGAAGAAAGGAGAGGAGGAAAAAAAATGAAAGGTTTCGCGAAAAGGGAAAAGAAAAAAGAAAAGTTGTAAACGATATATATTGTTCGTTGATGTTTCAAAATCTCCCTCCGATCCCCACTCCTCTCTCCATCTTTATTAACTTTTCGTCGTTACTTATTAATCAATTTCAGAAACTTTATAATTACCGCGAATTATTATTGCATACCTTGCCTCGGATCTAACGTATATCTGTATCTGTGAATGAAGAACAAGGGACGAAAAATAAAAATACCAAAAAAAGAGAAAAAAAAAAAAAAAAAAGAAAAAAATTACAAAAAAAAGGAGGGAAAAGAAAAGAGCGGAAGGAAGAACTGTGGGCATTTTTCTGGAAGTTGTTTTAAAAGAGTATTACGAGTATAAGTAGATTGGAAGGAACAAAAGGAAAGGAAAAGAAGAAAGGAGGGGGAGGAGGAGGAGGAAGAAGAAGAAGAAGAAGAAGAAGAAGAAGAAAATGAAAAAAAGAAAGAAACGAAAGGAAAGGAAAGGAAAGGAAAATAAGACGAGGTAAAGGCAATGCAGGTAAGCAGAATGCTACTGGACTGAGGGTACGACGATATACGAGGAGTAATAATTTTAAAGGTAGAGAGAGAGAGAGAGAGAGAGAGAGAGAGAGAGAGAGAGAGAGAGAGAGATAGTCACCGCAAAGCCATGTGACCCATAATCCTTCTTGTTTTTCCCCTCCTCCTCCCCCTCCTTCTTCTTGTACGCAGTCTCTCCTGGATCCTTTGTTTCTAACGCGAAGGATTGAAACGGGAGGAGAAAGAGAGTTACCTTTATGACGTGTAACAGGAACGTTGGAACTTTCTTTCTTATCCTTTGCACTCGGTTTATTAAACTACACTATTTTCTTTTCTAATTACCGTACCTCGTCCGTCTAGCACAAGCAAGCTGGCAACCAACCAACCAACCAACCAACCAACAATCTTCCTCTTATTTATTCATCATATTTATTTCCTAATTTAGCGAGAAATAGTGAAGAAAGAGAGAGAGAGATTGAGAGAGAGAGAGAGAGAGAGAGAGAGAGAGGGAAATATAACAAACGGGGATGAAAAGATAAAGAACGTCATTCTCGTTGAAAATTTTTATTAAACGGGCAATGCAATTTTTTCTTTCATCATTTTTTTCTCTTTTTTATTTTTTTTTTTTTTTTTTTTTTATTTATAAACGTGAAACACTAAAATCGTGTCAGGTTCCACCGTCGGCGAGCCAAATATTCGCGTTTCTGAATTTGACAAAAAAAAAAAAAGAAAAAAAGAAAAAAGAAATAAAAACCAAAAGGAAAATACGAAACAAACGATCGTTATCGATAATTGTCGGATTGAACGATCTCGATGAAGAATTGCGTTGACGTGGTAAAACGAAATAATTTTCTTCCCTTTCGAAACGTACGAAAATGGGGAATACGGTTGTCTTGTTCGTACCAATTGACTTGTTATAAAGCAAAGAACTTGAAAGACGAGATATAAGGATAGATCGAACGGTGGGGAGTGGGGTGGGGACGAATAATTCTTAATAACATTTTTAGATCAAAGTTCTCTCTCGTTCTTCGAACGTTTCTCTCTTGGCTCGTTACTTTTACATATGTATGTATGTACGTATGTATATATATATATATATATTCTTTTTTTTTTAAATAATATATATATATGTGTGTGTGTGTGTATACATATATAAATTCGTAAAAAAAAGAAGAAACAGTAAATTTGTTCCCCCGCGAAAAATTTTTGCCCGGAGAATCGCGCCGTAAATGAAAGCACGTTGCGTCTCTCCTCGTTTAAAAGTTTGTACTTTTCATGAAAGATGAGTGGAGGAAGAGGTGGTGAAGGGAGGAGGAGAACGAGGAGAAAGAGGAGGAGGAGGAAGAGGAGGAGGAGGAGGAGGAGAACGAGTACTTCATCTCGTACTTGCTAAAAACGTTTTGCTTTTCGAGCGAGCGTCCAGCGTCGTCTCGGAAGATCAGCCTAGTTAAAAGTCGTAATTTCTTCTTTCCATCGTCGTCGTCGTCGTCTTCTTCGTCGTCCTCGTCGTCGTCCTCGTCGTCGTAGACTTCGTCGTAGTAGTCGTAGACTTCGTCGTAGTAGTCGCACTAGACGTAGTAGTAATGTTCGAGGAGCTTCCGGGAAGTACACGTTCCTCCAGATCCCTGTGGAATAAATTGCGTCTCCTTTGTAGGTTGCGTTACTCGAAAACGAGGGAAGGAGGGAGTGGGGGAAGGGGGAGAGTGGAGTGGGTGGGTAGGTGGAGGTGAGGAGAGCGGAGGAAAGGTACGAGTTCACGCTATTAAATACGCACGAAATTAAAGTTCCTCGTTCGATGGAAAAATGGCTGCGTTAAAGGAGCGACGAAATGGGAGTGGGAGTCTGGGTGGGTAGGTGGAGAGTAGCGAATAAAACGAACGCGGAGAAACATTTCACGCGAATGATGCGGGAACCAACACTCGTATGATTATTTTCACGTTTGATAAAAACAAAAAAAAAAAGGAAAGAAGAAAAGGGAAAAGTAAGGTCGTACGGGATTCGTATGGTGCCCATTATACGATGGAAAAGTGAATTCGAACGAGGATCGAGTTGATCGTCTTAGCCATTTTTCCTTTTCTTCGTGTTCCTTCATTTTTTCTCTTTCTTTTTTTGTCGTTTCTCTTTTTCCTTTCTTTCTTTCTTTTCGAAATATCGATAACGATCGATCGTCGATCGAAATCCGATTGTTGGCGTTCCTCTTTCCACGTTCCTTTTCTCCTCTTCTTCTTCTTCCTTTCTCTCTCTCTCTCTCTCTCTCTCTCTCTCTCTCTCTTTGCCTTTTCTTTCCCCCTTCCCCTCTCCCATCCTCTTTCTCGGATCAACACAAAATAATTTCGATGTTACGCGTCGGTTCTTGGATCTTGATGCGAACTTAAATACGATCCAACGGACGTTGTCAGGATTAAATATGATACGAGGAATGGTGTCATCGAACAAGATGGATATCGGAGGTTGATTAAATTCCAAGCATGGATTCTCTGCTATCGCATTAGCTTGTTTAAAAGCGAAATACCACGCGTAACTCGGTATTATCGGGTCTTTCGTATAATGGAATTCATCGAACCACTGCCTTGATGATTCTCTATAAACTTCCCTCTTAATTAGTTATCCGTCTTTGATTGAAATGGAGAACCTTTTTTTTCCTCTTTTTAATTTTCTTTTTTCCTTTTTTTTTTTCGCTTTTGTCCCTGCGCAACTCTATCGCGACAAAATAACAGGAGCGAAAGAGAGAGAGAGAGAGAGAGAGAGAGAGAGAGAGAGAGTCGATGATCTTTTCCTTTTCCTTTTTTTTTCTTTTGTCCTTTCTCTTCTCTCTCTCTCTCTCTCTCTCTCTCGGTATTTTTTTGTATTTTTCATTAACGAGAAGAGATTCCAACTTTGTAGGGAGTGTGGGGAGGGAGGAAGGATGGCGGGGGCTGAGGATTGGGGGCTGGGGGCTTTGGAGGGGGGGAGAAGGAAATCATCCGACTCTAAGTAGCCATAAAGTATGAGTCTTCTCTTTGAGTCATATCCTCGGGCACCGGTTGAGTGTACCGATGCACAAACCAAGCGCAGTGTTTTATGAAGTTAATTTCGCAATGTAATTAAGAGCCTTTCAAGTTCTCGCGCCTGACCTTACTCGAAGGCTCGTCCTTTCTCGAGACAAAGCTAGGATGAATACTCTCTCTCTCTCTCTCTCTCTCTCTCTCTCTCTCTCTCTCTCTCTCTGTATGTGTGTGTGTCTATCTCTCTGTGTCTCTGTCTCTGTCTTTGTCTTTTGCTCGACCAAGCAAGTTGGGATGGACGTGCGTGCCCACAGGCTCGGCATGTTAACCACATCCGGACGACAACATGGTCCTTGGTTAATCATCTCCCACCTCTCTAACAAAGTATCTTCTCTAACTCCTAAGTCCTTTTTCACTGCGAGAAGATCATCTAATCAAGCAACTCCTTCCGTTCGTTCGATTCGTTCGTTCGTTCGATTCGTTCGTTCGATCCCATATCAATCATTCCGTTCGTCTAAATGTTTCTAATCGATCGACTGTTAAACAAATAAAGGACAAAAAGAAAGATAAGAAAAATCCACGTGTATTTGAAACTGTCAAAAGTTAATGCTATTGTAAAATTGTTATATTTTTATTAAAGATATCGCGGTATTTCGTCGGTATAATTAACGTATCACTTCGAGCAAATGAATTATTCGAACAGTGTCGAACGCATTTTATTATCCATTCTCACCTTTCAAGTTAATCTTTAG
>OU426857.1:3186453-3188953 GCA_911387685.1 Dolichovespula media | reverse complement strand
TCGGAGACTTGACGTTGTGCCAAAGGGGTGGCAATAATTTACACTGGAAAATATCTTTTTCTTCGACAATTCGACCCTTTCTCCTTCGACGAGATTTTACGATGGCCATGTTATGTTTGTATCAAACGAGATGATGACTTGCGCGATATAGAATGATCTAATGTTATTTTCCCCCATTATCCCATCTCTTTTTTATCATCGTCATCGTCATCGACGTAGTCGTCGTCGTAGTCCTCGTCGTCGTCGTCATAGTCATCGTAATCGTTATTATCTTTTTTTTTTTTTTTTTTTTTTTAATTTCTATCAATCATCGAATCGTACATTCTCTCTCTCTCTCTCTCTCTCTCTCTCTCTCTCTCTCTCTCTCTCTGTCTCTCGCGTCCCCTTTCTTCCTTTATTACATTATAATTGATTTCTTACGATGTCATCAACCCTATGCACACTTGTATTTCGTAACTAAACATTGCATTTTATTTCTCTCTCTCTCTCTCTCTCTCTCTCTCTCTCTCTCTTTCGACGTCGTAATGCTACGTGCCCTTCGTGTAAGCCGTCTTCTTTCTTTTACCTCGCCCGCCTCGCCCACCGCCCTTCCTCCCTCCTTTTTCAACCGCGCTCTTTACGTGGGATTACATTTCCCCGAGGTAATTTGTCTGCGACTCGTGAAGACATGCAAGAGAGCGTGCCCTTAAGAAAGAGAGTGGAAGAATGGAAGTAAGAGGAAAACAGCAGGAACGTTTATTAATTATTCCAACGGAGTGTTCCGTGGCTTCGTGAGCTCGCCTTTACCTAAATTCCCGATAACGGCCCGTTCTACCGATTCAGTCCTGAGCTCTTGAATGCGACCCACCACCCTTCAATCCTCAAACCTCAACCCTCACCCCTCTCTCTCTCTCTCTCTCTCTCTCTCTCTCTGTACTTTATTCTTCGATCTTAATGCTTATTTATTTCCCGACCTACATTTCGAGCATCGATAATGTCGCCTTTACGTTTCTAAGCTGTGCCATGGGTAACAATAATAATGCGTACGACGGCAGCATATATATATATATATATATATATATAATATATATATATATATATATATATATATATATATATATATGTATTATTTTCTTATTAGATTATCAAATAGTATGTAATGATCGAGCATTAATCATAAAACAATGTACGTGAAATGAATTGTTTAATCACAACGATTACATCGTTGTTATTATTATTTTCCGTTTTCTTTCGATTAAATTATTATTTCATTTTTTTTTTTTTTTTTTTTAACTTACATATAATACATTTTCAATTAATTTCGATTTGAATAATGTTTGACAATTTTTTCTTCATTTTGTTTCCTCTTTCTCTGTTCTTTTCTTTCTCGTGCAATCAACGTCGTTGTAAAATATACGATCAACGGGCCAACGTTGAACGTAATGATATTCTTGAGACAACGCAAAAAACAAAAAAAAAAAGAAGAAGCTATAATCTCGTTGTTTTGTATTCCTTTTATTTTTTTTTATTTCTTTCTTTTTTTCTTTTTTTTTTTTTGTCAACGTACCGAAAAGGAAGCACTTTTAGTTAGGTGTGCACGAGAGACACGTAATAATAATGTATGGGACGATGTAATCAATCATTTTGTAGCCGCGTGACACAGCCGTTTTGTTCTAGCTGGAGGGATTGTACTTCGCTATCAATCGTGACAGATTCGACGTGGTCCGGTGCAACGTACCGACACGGGCTAACGTTCGCGAAGCTAATCGAATTTATTTTACACTCCGAAAACGGCGAACGGACGATTCGTGCTTGATTGCCGAATCGTGCGAATCCATCCCCGTAGCTCTATGATTCCAGATATCGATGTTCGATATAGGGGACAAGTGGAATCGTAGAATCGAACGGGGAGTAAGAGAGAGAGAGAGAGAGAGAGAGAGAGAGAGAGAGAGCATTGACACGCTTCGTCGACTATCCCAGAAGTAGATTATAACGAACGAACGATCACGGAACTCGCATCGAGAGTCTTCTTCGTATTTAAGAAGATGAGAAAGCTATTCGATGGATCGAACCTTCGATCGAACGCATCCACGCGTGTCTAGTCACTTTATTTATTTCTTTTTTTTTTTTTCTTATTTATTTATTTATTCATTCATTTATTTATTTACTTTTATTCTTTTATTTTTCTTTCCCACTTTTTTGATTTCGTATCGCTTAAATAGTAAAGAAACGGAGATGATACGAGGGAATACGAGAAGGGTACGGAAAGAGAGAGGGAGAGAAAGAGAGAGAGAGAGAGAGAGAGAGAGAGAGAGAGAGAGAGAAGGAGATAGGGAGATAGGGAGAGTATAAGAGGTCAAGTGGCTCGATTCGACTCGTTTGAAATTCGTATTTGAGGTTTACTGAACTCTGTGGGAAAAACTAGCTCTGAAGTTCTTTCAGGGTAAAAGGAGAGCAAAAAAAATGATCAAAGAGAGATATACCCTTACCCCTCCACAGGTTTGGGGACTCTTCCCTTTTT
>OU426857.1:3178953-3183953 GCA_911387685.1 Dolichovespula media | reverse complement strand
AAGATCAAAGCTCGTACAAGCGAATCTTTAGGCTTTGACAAAGGGCCGATGTCATGAATCTGCCGACTATGCGACCTTGTTTGCTCGTACGCCTGTTATTAATACTCGTTAACGAAGGACTACGTCTTCTGTATACGTATCTCGTACAAGCTTACGATGCCGCGTGACGACAATTAAAAGTATTAACCTCGTCGATCTTTTAATCCTCATATACTTTAAAATCGTTCATGATGAATTAGTTCATTCGTGTCGTACAAGTTTATACGAATCTCTTTCTTCGCTCGTAATTTATATTCGACAGATGTTTCAAATAATTTCACAGATCGTCGTCTTCCTCTTCTTCATTCTCTCTCTCTCTCTCTCTCTCTCTCTCTCTCTCTCTCTCTCTCTCTCTTTATCTCTAACCACGAATCCCTTTAAATCTGTTTCTACCGATCGGATGTCCAATCGCGACACGCCAGAAATTAATTTCAAGTCGTCCGATAAGGTTGTCGCTTCGCCACAACCTCCCCCTCCCCCTCCCCCTCCCCTCCCATTTTCGGACGCTTCGAACGGTCGTCGCGTTCATACGGAAACGAAAAAGAAAAAAAAAAAGAAAGAAGAAGAAAAGAAAACGAACGATTTCGATCTCGAAAAAATATCACGACGCTCATTGCAAAGAAATTGCATTGAAAAGAAAGAAAGAAAAAGAGAGAAGAAGAAGTATCACGTATCGTGGAACGCGCAAATTGTTTAAATCGAGCTCTCGAAGTTGATCCCCTGGTGTCTTACACCTCGCTACGACGTTCACGACAAACAAGGATTAAATATTCTTAAAGGGATATAAATCGAGGATTGGACGGGTAGTAACTCTACGATTGTAGATAGAAAATTGTACGATTTGTTTCTACGAGGAAAAGTAGGATGAGGTCGGGATGGTGAGGTGTCGCAGGGTAGGGTAAGGTGGGGGGGGGGGAGAGAGAGAGGTGGAGTGGGAAGCATCGAGTCGATCGATCGGCAGTATCGAAGATCGTTTTGAAAAATAGCGAGAGAGCGATCGAGAGAGGAAGGAAAAAAAAAGTGGAAGAAGAAGAAGAAGAAGAAGAAGAAAAAACGAAAGGGGGACGAGAGTAAGTAGGGGCGGCGTTCTTGGCTTTGCTCGGAAGGAGGAGAAGGGGGGAAGGTGAAGGGGTGGTGGGTGGTCGGTTGAGTGAGGGTGATCAGGGGAGATAGGGGAGGTAGGTAGGTTGTAGAGAGGTAGATTCTAGAGAAGGAGGTTGCATAGAGCTCGTTGGTACAGAAGAGGAGGAGAGGGAGAGAGAGAGAGAGATAGAGAGAGAAGGAAGAGGGGAGAAGAGAGAGAGAGAGAGAGAGAGAGAGAGAGAGAGAGAGAGACCAGGGGCGTCGTATGTACGTGTATTATGGTGAAACGTTAGAGGGCGCAGTCTCGGTTCGCGCGCCGGGCATTCGAGTTCGCGAACCGCGTGTTCTCCGTTGCTCAGTTTCGGTCCAGACACAACCGCACGCGTTTCCGCAGAAACTCTCTCTCTCTCTCTTTAGTTTTCTCAAACGTTGTTGTTTAATCGTTAATACAATAACATCACCGACGTCCGGACGGTCCTTTATTTTTCTTTTTCTTTTTCATAATTACACTGTGACGTTATTGTTAATTCTATAAGGAAGATAAAGTGTCTGAGAATTTATTCGCGAACTAGTGGAAAAATATATATAAATAAATAAATAAATAAATAAATAAATAAATAAATAAATAAATAAATAATTCGAATAATAATAATAATAATAATAATAATAATAATAATAAAAATTAATCATTTGAAACGGGAGAGACTCTCCAAGTGAATTACATCCAAAATAATATTCTTCCGATCGGAGATTTCTCATATGTTCTTTTTCCGTCCTTTTTTTTCTTTCCTTTTTTCCTCCTTCAACGTTTCGCCGTCGTTCTCATCTCGATCGATAGAAGAAGACGAAGAAGAAGATAAAGAAAAACAAAAACAAAAAAAAAAAAAAAGAAAACAAACGAAGATACAATAAAGGAAGTAAAAGAAACGGGAAAAGTATATAAATAAGTAAAAAGAGAATATATGTATGTTATATAAATATATGTTATGTATACGTGCGTATAGTGAACTTTGAATCGTAAAAGGAGAAAATCACGTCGATTCGATGATACTATTCTCTTATCTTTATTCTATTTTCCTCTTTATCATTCGTGTATGATGGTTATGAGGAAGTCGATTTTCATTTGGATTCCCCGAATCGTCGGTCGATCCGGCGACTAAGGTTCGTCGCCCTCTTATCGTCCCTTTTTCTCCCTTTTCTTTTTCTTTTTTCTTTTTTCTTTTTTCTTTTCTTATTTTCTTTCAAAACAAAATTTTCCCTGTAGGAGAACGAAAGCGCACGTCGCGCGTGTTGTGTTTTCGTGCGTTTGTGTATATATATATATATATATATATATATATATATATATATATTTATATATATTAAAACTCAAGATTACTTTCTTTGTAATTTCGATTTAATTTGGAAGTTGAACAAAAAGAGAATGAGACAAAGAGAGAGAGAGAGAGAGAGAGAGAGTCTACCTTGATTCTTTATACTTAAGAAAGACAATCGACAAGTCGAGAAGGCATTGAACCTCTCGTTTGAAGGATCGAATACAATTCGAGAGAGTAAACGAGCGATCGAGTTCGATCGAAACTGAAGGGGTTGAAGCTTTTCAACTGTACTTTCTTTTTAACCGAGCCTCTCCACACTTTAATCACCCTATCTCTCTCTCTCTCTCTCTCTCTCTCTCTCTCTCTCGCTCTCTCTCTCTCTTTTTCTTCTCTTTCATTCGGATAAAAAAGCAGAAGGCTATCGTTCGAAATTCCATATATCCGTACTTTTTATTTCTCTCCCTCACTCTCCCTCTCCCTCTCTCTCTCTCTATTTATCTATTTATCTATCTATCTATCTATCTCTTCTTCTCTTTATCACTCTCTTAATCCTAGTTCCCCCTCTTTTCCGTTTTCCTATTCATCGCCACGCCTATTACCGCGGCGAGTGAACATCGATTTCTCGGCGCGAGCCTTCCTGTCGAATCGCTCTTTGAAAAATCGAAAATTTAATTGGCCGCACATCGAGCGTGTAACGGCCTCGAGTCGAAGCTTTTTGGATTGTACAGCCTGTTTGATCCCCATATCCCCCATTCGATCGAATCGAAACACCAAATGCTTTCCTCCACTCTCTCTCTCTCTCTCTCTCTCTCTCTCTCTCTTTTCTTTTTTTACAAACCACACATCACTAAATATAACTGTATATTTTTTATTCGTTCTCTTTGCAAACTCATCCATCGTTCTATCTCTCCTCTTCGATTTCTATGCTTTGCAATTACGGTAATCGTTAGGAATTCTATTGACGTTGTATAACCGCTGGCGCCCTTCAAATCAAATAAAGTGAATACCGGAACAAAGGAACGGAAAAGAAGATAAGCAGGAGCAAATAAATTGAAAAAAAAAAAAAAAAAAAAAGAAAAAATAGAAGAGAGAAAAGAAGAAGAAGAAGAAGAAGAAGAAGAAAGTAAGGAAGAAGAGAAATCAAAAGAAAAGGAGAGAAAAGAAAAAGAACGAGAGGAAAAAAGAGGAAAAAAAAAATCTTTCGAACGATCTATCCAAAAAGAGACTTTCGTAAAACGTTGGGGCGGGGGTGTGAGAGGGGAGAGAAGATAAACGTATAGACACACGCTGGGAAGATCGTCCATCCCACCCTCACCTTTCTTTTCTCTTCACGGACAATCTACTGTGTATATATATATATATATATATATATATAAACACACGTGTTATACATAGTAACATCGTGTACATAGTACTATCAACGTCGTCGTCGAGGAGTTAGGAGCCTTTACGGATAAAGTGTTAACGATGTTGCTGCGTACTTTTTGGTGGCTGGTCTGTGCCTCTTCCGCAACCCTTGGAGCGTTAAGGGCGAAAGAGCTTGGCGAGGGCAAAGGTAAGGCCTCTCTTCTTTTCCTTTTCTCGCTTTTTTTTTCCTTCTCTTCTTCTTCTTCTTCTTCTTCTTCGTATTCTTCCTTTTCCTTTCTCCTCGTATTATTTTTTTCACCATTTTTTCCCACTCTCTCTCTCTCTCTCTCTCTCTCTCTCAATCTTTCCTCTTTCTCGTCCGTCCTCCTTCTTTTCTCTTTCTAAGTGTACTTTTAATCTCCATCGTTCCTGTCGCCCTTTCCTTCTCTTGTCGTTTTACATCTTGCCCTTATCATTGTCGTTATCTTTACCGGCGAAGAAAATAAATGGACGGTAGGTACGAAGAGATACGCGTTATTTGTATTCTTTACTAAAAGGCAGCTGAAAAATGATGTGGTAGGCGGGGATAGGTAGGCTACCTATTTTTGAGAAAGAGAGAGAGAGAGAGAGAGAGAGAGAGAGAGAGAGAGAGAGATAGTGAGACCAACAAATTGATTGCATCGTTAGAAAAAATATTCTCTCGTAGCGATCGATACAATGTGAAATTTTAATAATTGTCCCGTCGATAAATATTTTCATCGTACTTTTCACTTTTCGATCATTATCCTCGTTGTAAACGAGATATCCTTGTGTGATATATATGTATATATATATATAAATGTTATATGACAACGATGGCGACGTTAGAGTACGAAACGTTCCTCCTTTAAAAGCTCCTTTTGTGAAATCTTGGCGGAGTTAACGCCGTGATATGAAATTATGAGGGACGAGACGAGGAATTTGCACTTTATTAAAGGGTACCGCATAAACGGTATACTTCTTTTACCTTCTTCCTACCTCCCACTCTTCTCCTCTACCCATTCCTAGCCCACAAACCATCTTCTCCCTTTACTCTTTACCTTCTCGTACCTTTTTTAATTGAAACTATTATTCGTAACGATAACAATTAATTGGGTTATCGTCTTTGTTTTGGATTTTTCTTTTTGTTTTCCAAACGATATTTCGCTTATTTTTTATTCGCTTTTTCTCTCTTTT
>OU426857.1:3163953-3173953 GCA_911387685.1 Dolichovespula media | reverse complement strand
TGCTTTTCTTACTTTTTTCGTGACTTTTTATTGAACTTCATCGATCATTTTTATTTGATCATTTTTATATACACGCACCCAGGTCGTGTTCCAGATTTCCGAGTGAATAATGCCGTTTCCACAATGAAACATTGCGTTATTATTTTTGTTTGAGTACGATATACATACGTACATACACGCGTGCATACGTCAACACGATCCGTTATACATATATTTGTGTGTGTGTGTGTATCGTCATGTATTTATATACTTCGTTTTATATAACGTATGACGACGTATCTCCGTCGACAGAGGAGAAATAGTCGAGAGTTCATGGAGAGAAAGTTATGCGCCATAGAATAATAACGTTTTAAAGTAAATCATAGTTCAACGTGTCAGAAAGTAATCAAGAATTTTGTGTTAAACCGAGTGATATGGAGACGACGACTATGATCATCGTTCCCATTATTCATTCCAAACCTTCCCATTTTTTATTAGCGTCATACAATAACAATAGTTTTTGCTAATTTCGAAGATATTAATAATTCGCCATCTTTACGTATACACACTCACACATATGTATATATGTATGTATGTATGTGTGTACGTACGTGTATACGTAACTAAAAAAAAAGGTCTAACGATAGAGCAAGCAAAGTACATAGTGATATATAAGAGCTGTGTTCTCTGGGAACGAAGATCGAAGGGAAGAAGTTTGTTCTTGCCTCGGTCGGTGATATGACTAAAGAGAAGTCGCCAGTTTTATCAAGACCATATTAAGGGGGAAGGCAGGAAGTTCTAGCAATATATCACGATCGACTATGAAAGAACGTTCGAGCGAGCAACTTTCACGAAGACATCGGTCATCGTTTAAATATTCGCTGGACGACATTCATTTTCTTTTCTCCTCTCTCTCTCTCTCTCTCTCTCTCTCTCTCTCTCTCTCGTTCTATCTGTCTCTATCTTTTTTGTTTGTTTGTGTGCGTGTTCTTTTTTTTTTTTACATCGTCAGAAAAAAGGGTACAGAAGTATCTACAGGATCTTCTCGTACATTATTTCGGACTGTCGTGAATTCTAAAGTCCCCGACGTGTTTCCAAGCGACGGTACTTTTTTATCACGCCGTCGTACGGGCTAGTCCTTTTCACTCCGCAAGATATGCTCGAAGGATTCGAGAAGTCGGAATCCCTGGTGTGCAGCTTTCATAGCTTTCTTTCTCCCCGCTACAACGCGTCCCACGGGTTTCCGCTCGTCGCACGTTTTCACATAGCGATGGGTAAGCGACAATGAGATAAAGAAGAAGAGAAAGAGGAAACGAATGAACTAGAGTGAGAGTGAGAGAGATAGGGAGAGAGAGAGAGAGAGGGGGGGGGGGTGGGGGTGGGGGGAGAGAGACCCGGTGGCCTCGATTTTCCAATGTGTATGCGACGTGCCACCATATCAGTGGATATTATCGCTCATATAAGCTATACCGTACTGAAACGAAACTCTACGTACATGTTTGTGTGTGTGTGTGTGTGTGCATTATATCCCCGTATGTGCGTGTCTATGCGAAAGAAAAAGAATGAGAGAGAGAGAGAGAGAGAGAGAGAGAGAGAGAGAGAGGAAACTCGTGTCAGGCTCGACGGAAAAATTCTCGGTCGAAGAAGTCGCGCGATACGAATCGATTTTTCCACTAGCCGTTGACTTTGTCGTGTCGTGCGGTATTATCCAAGCTCGCTAAGCATCATACACCTCTTTCCACTTTCACGGAATGTCACTTCTCTAATGCGTTTTTATGATTTTCATAAAGGACGAGCAAAGAACTTTATAAGCACGAAAGTAGTTACATCGATTTTAACACTGTCTAAGTAAATTCTATTATAGGAATTTTCTCTATCTTATATAAGATTATCTCTATCGTATATAATACGATTTAATCGTAATATATCGACGAAACTATATCTCTCTCTCTCTCTCTCTCTCTCTCTCTCTCTCTCTCTCTCTTGCTTTGTCTCTCTGTCTTTCTCTCTTTTAAAATCGTGAAAGGAGGAAAGAAAAGGGAAAAAGATATGGGAAGTATAGTTGAAATTTTAGTCTTTATGTCTTTATCCAACCTCTACGGATACTCATGAGAAACAGAGAGAAACAGAGAGATAGAGACTAAGAGAGAGAGAGAGAGAGAGAGAGAGAGAGAGAGAGAGTACAAGAGGAAGTTGTGGGAGTAGGTCCACGGGGCAAGGCACACGAGATTTCTGCAAACAGGATGGTACGCGATGATAGTGCACGACAGTTAGAGCTCCGCACCCGGTGCAGAAACTATACCATGCCTACGTTCATTTCTGTTGCGTGTATATGTATACGTACATATATACACACACACATAAATATATATATATATATATATATATATATATATATATATATAATGTATGTATATGTATGCGATAGCTATAGCTTGGAGCAAACGAGAGGCCAAATTCTCGACTCTGTCTCTTTCTCTCTGTCTCTCTATCTCTATCTCTCTCTCTCTCCACTTCCTCGCGACCTCCAAGCCCGCAAAGCCCATTTCGACTATCTCGTTTCAGGGCGTTTGCTGGTATATATTCTCATTATATTCGTATATACTCGGTTGGTATTCCGCGATGTTAGGTGAGAGGGCCTCCTCCTCCTCCTCCTCCTCCACCTCCTCCTCCTCCTTCCCTCACTCTTTATCTATCTTATATGTGCGTGATAGTAACTACGTACGTATTTACGTATATACGTATCTATCTATCTATCTATGTATGTATGTATTATATGTATGTATGTATAATATGTATGTATGTATGTATGTATGTATGTATGTATGTATGTATGTATGTATGTATGTATGTATGTTGAGAAGCTCGAAAGCACGACGACGATACCAGGCAGTACGCGTGAATAACGTTGATAAGCATCCGAAGTGTTCTTAGTACACGTCTATACGTTTACAGGTATCTGTGTATGTGTGAGATAGAAGAGACTACCTCTCTTTTTCTTTCCCTTTCTCTCTCTCTCTCTCTCTCTCTCTCTCTCTCTCTATCTCTCTCGCTCTCTTGTGTTTGTTCTTCTCGTATAATACGTCAAGCGAGCCGCCGAAATACTTGGACGTTTGCGAAGGCTTGCTTTCCCGCGAGTTGCGAAGAGAGAGAGAGAGAGAGAGAGAGAGAGAGAGAGAGAGAGAGTGTATGAGGATGGTAACGAGTAGATGAGAGTGGAATGAAAATTAATTAGCTGGAACTCGAGGATGACGTGATCGTGAAAAGTAAAGAAAAAGAGAGAGAGAGAGAGAGTGAGAGAGAGAGAGAGAGAGAGAGAGAGAAGATAGAACGCAAAGAGAAAATATATACATACATACATATATATGAATGGATTCATTCATCTTTTATCAAACAGATGTATCATTAATTTACACTTAATGAATTAAATGATATACTATAAATATAATTATCGATCATATATGTTTGTTGTTCGTGCGTTCCAATTATCTATTTTTTTTTTTTTTAAATATATCGGCAAGTATTTCATTTTTTCATCGTTTCATTTCTTTCTTCTTCTATTTTTTCTTTCTGTTTTTTTTTTCTTTCTTTCTTTCTTTCTTTTCCCATGTACCCTCAATGAAACTCTGATAAAAGCCGCTCGTTTTGATATCTAATTGCAAGTACAAAATGAACTAGGGAATCTCTCTCTCTCTCTCTCTCTCTCTCTCTATCTCTATCTATCTATCTCTTTCTCTCTTTTTCTCTCTCTCGTATGGCAACGAGCGCCGATATTGCAACGACGTGAGCTTTTCTGGTACTTGAGAGTGAGAATCGTCTTGGATCGAATCCATTCCCTTCTTCTCTTTCTTCCTTTAGTTAACTCTCATTTATATACGACCGACCGATCGATCGATCGGCTTGATGCCGGTTACAAGATAGCAAGCTGCTTATTAGATCTGGTATAGGTGTATCTATATGTTAACAGACGTTTAAATCCGGTCTTGTGAGAGAATAAAAAAATGTTGTTTATTAATTCGTTTAAAAGAGTGTTTTTCAAATAACAACGTTGAATACATACGTAAGTCTCGTTTGTTTCAATAAATCAATAATTTCATTATTCGAATATTGTCGCGATTAAAGGAAAAATTTGATCTATTAACTTTTTAAAAAGGGTATTTAAAAATAATGTTAAATACATTCGGTCTTCTTGATTGTTTCAATGTATCAGTAATTACATTATTCGAATATTGTCGCGATTAAAAAGAAAAAAGAAATCATATATTATTCGTTAACTTTTTAAAATGGGTTTTTGAAAATAATGTCAAATATATTAGGACGTCTTGTTTATTACAATATTTTAATAATTTTAAATTATATTACATGAAAGGCATTACATGAAAAGAAAATATTTCGTATTAACTTTTCAAAAGAGCTTTTAAAAACAATGTCGAATACATTCGGACGTCTTGATTGTTTCAATATACTATTTATAATTTTCTTTATCCGAACATTACCTCGATTAAAACAAATATTTATATACGTAAAGATAACTATATATATATTTATATATATACATATGTATATTAAATATATATATATATATATGTATATAAATAAGAGAAAGTAACAAAATTGGAATCCCAAACGTAGTCAAAATTCTGCCATTAGTTCGTCTCTTGTCAGTGATTCCATAACGCTAGCTAACAAAGAAAGTTCAACGTTATAGAACGAACGCCGAGGGAGCTTTTGCTAGTCAAAAAGCGGAAGTTCGGTTAACTTCAAAATTGATATATCCCTACGGAAGGCCCACCCCGAACCCCCGTCACCCCACCCGTTTGATCGTCAAATATGAATTTTGCGCGGAACGTTAGTTAATATGGTCGCTTGGTATGTGTCTAACCACGAAAGAACTTCGTTTTCACGGTAATCTGCTCTTCGGATCTTATTTATTAAAGCGGGAATAGGTTCGATCGAGATACTTTAGAAAACGTTTAGGTATATCCAATCACGTTGCCGTATAATACAACCTTATTTCTTTTTTTTTTTTTTTTCAATTAATAAACTTCACCTAGACCGAATTTTTTATCGCGTCGTTCGATCTCCCATCGCGTACATTTTTTGTCTCCCTTTTTTTTCTCTTTCTTTCTTTTGTCCTGTTTTCTTTTTTTTTTTTTTTTTTGATCGTAGAAAATTTCACAATACATCCTGGTTACGCGTTCTCCTAGATATTTTCTCATATGCATTTTATAAGGAGGAACGGTTGTTAGGTGACATACACACACAGACACACACACACACACACACACACATAGAGGACCAAGCAGGGAGTTTATAAATCGTTCTTAGGGAACGTCTTGAAAGTTTAATACCACAAGGATAACATATATATATATATATATATTGTACGTCCTGGTTTGTTTCGTTCTAGCAAGGTACTATCCTGTACGTTCTATGAAGTTGAAACACGACATAGCGTTGGCTATTGGTCACGATTAAAAAAAAAAAAATATTTTCTCTGTATATATATATATATATCAGTAAGACAATCCGTATTATTTGCATCGACGAAGAAAAATGTAACCCTCGGTTGATACTCCTTTCGTATCGTCGGTCACGACTCGATGAAAGATCACGTACAAAATTTTAATTTCTTTCCTTCTTTGCGCGAGGATTAATCGATAATCGATATTCCTTCGATTATCGATGGTCACTTCCACGATGAACCCCCTTCTTTTTTTCTTTCTCTCTCTCTCTCTCTCTCTCTATATATATATATATATATATATATATATATATATATATCCTTTGTTTTCTTTCTCGTTTTGGAAAACGTGATGTCGCGAGTGCATTTAGAATGTGTCTTTTTCTTTCCTATCCTTTTCTTTTAATAAAGAATATATATGTGTGTGTGTGTGTATGTATAAGAGAGAGAGAGAGAGAGAGAGAGAGAGAGAGAGAGAGAGATCTCGTATGGAAATTCTCTAGCATATTTCGCTCGCGAAGAAAATTGCAAATCGATCGTTCGTGGGATTGAATTCCGTTCAATTACTTTTCGATAAGGGCCGCCCGCCCGTCTTAATATTTATAAGAAAGTTAGCTCGTTAAACAGTCGTAAGAAATAAATTGAACTGTTTGTTAAATCGCATCGCGGATAACAGTTTCAAAATTTATTCTCCCTTTATTGGCAGTTCTTGGCCTTTTTGTTTTTTTTTTTTTTTTTTCTTTTTTCGATGAAATCGTTTCGTGTAATAAGTAAATCTCGAGGGTTATGAATGAGGGAGGGAGGGAGGGTGGTGGGAGATTTGTTACCGAACACGCAAAGGAAAAAAAGAAAGGAATTAAATTAAATTAAAAAGAAGAAGAAGAAGAAGAAGAAAACGAGTAAGTAGAAAGGAAGGAAGGAAACTTGTATAAAATCAAATGATAAATTGAGAGGAATGCGCATAACTCGTAATTCCCCTTTGATAACACGTTATTAACAGGAGGACCTTACGCTGATGCAATTTAAAAAGGATTTATATAAATCCCCCCAAACGTAAATCTCATCTTCTATTTCTCCTTACGTCCATTTCGAGAAAGAGTCTCGGAACAAAGCCGACTTTCTTACTAATACGTTTCTGTGAAAGGAAGGAAAGAAAGAAAGAAAGAAAGAAAGCAAAAAAAAAAAAAAAAGAATAAAAGAAAAGAAAAGAAACGGAAAGAAACGAAACGAAAGAAACAAAAAAACGACAACAACGAGTTCGTCAACAAATATTCTCGAGAATTGAGTTGGTGGAATTTACGAAAACAAAAAAAAAAAAGAAAAAAAAAAAAAAAAAAAAAAAAGAAAAAGAAAAATAAAAAGGAAGAAAAAGAAACAGAAATCGAGAAGCTCTTAAAGGTTACGCGTTAAAGCTATAGTTTAGTACGATCGAAACTATTATCAAAGCAAATCCGAAATAGGTGGGTATAGTTAGGGAAGTAAAACAGGCCAATAGCTTACTGTCATTAGCAGTGGGAAGTAGAAGTAATTGCGGGAAACCAAGAGAGATGTTTCAGATTGATCGTTAACAATGTAATTAAACTATCAGTTACCACAAAAGCGGCCAATGTACAGCTGCCTCTGTCGTTCCTACGATATTCATTTTGCATGATATCATCCCATCTTGATCCATAATAGATTATAGAGTTATATAAATTTATTTAATATTAATTATCGCAAAGTTAACAGGTCTAATTAACACTAATAATTAAGTCTATATATATATATATATATATACGTATATGTTTATATATATATTGTCAGTAAACATATGTATAAATCCGTATCTTGGAAAATATATACATATATATATATATATATATATATATATATATATATATATATATATATATATATATATATATACTGAGAAATGTAAAGAGATTAAAAATTATAAATGGCAACGAATTAAACAACTAGTATCATAAAATATTAATTAATATGAAGGATCAATACGTATCGAGTCGTTGAAGCATGAGACTAAATTACTCAACAATCTCATATTACTAATCAACGATATTCATTTATGAATAACAATAATTATTATAATATGATATATACGATGCATTATTAACAATGCGACGATATATATATAATATCGAAAAACATTGAATATCGATGAAACGAAAATTTGGATTATGTTCGACGATGATAGATATTGTAATAATCATTTCAATTCCCCTATATTACCGCGTTTAATCTCCTTCAAGATTCGATGGAAAGATGGGAGATGATTTAGAGAGTGGACGAACTGAGTACGAACAACGTACATACGTAACATCGTTGTTTACCTGGAATTACATTCCAGTGTACCAGCACGTCCTACATACACGTTGCAATCTCTTCGAAGCAAGGACATATGCAACTTGCAAATGTGGTTACGCGTTATTAGGATGTTTGACGAACTCTGTGGGACAACAGGAGGGAAGAACGGACGGGCTCGTCGTAATATTTCTTTTCTTTTCTTTTTTCATCTCTTTTTTTTTTCTTTTTTCTATTATCCTTCTCTTCGACGATTAACGTCGTTCGTATTTCTTTATGAAATACACATAGAATTATCATTTCATTCTCATTTTCATTCTTTCCTTCTCTCTTTTGCCCCCTGCACATAAGTTTTTCGATAAACTCGATCGATTTCAGATATCTACCAGTACCGAAAGAGAAATTGCCGCTGTGACTTTTCGGCCATCGTGAAAATGCAATTTCATTCCGGCGTGCGATCTGACTGTTGGTAAACGAGTTCCGTAAGCTCGGTAATCTTTCGGGTTGCTTTTATGGACTACCCCGAGGTCTGCCCCGAGCGAGAGAGACAGACAGTGTAAGAGAGATAGGTAGATAGATAGATAGATAGATAGAGTGAGAGAGAGAAGAAGAAGAAGAAGAAGAAGAATAAGACGTAAACTTGTCCGGGGAGAATGAGAATGTACGTGGCTACGATAAGAAGAAGGAAGTTTGTCGATCGAACGAAAGGAAAATCGTTTCCTTTTTTTTCTCTTTCTTTCTTTCTCTTCTTTTCTCTTTCTCTTTTTTTTTCGTTTGGAAGAAGGATAGGAGGGAGAAAGGGTTGGACCGTTCGTTGATCGACAAAGAATTTCTCCAAACAAGAAAAGTTCTTTCGAAGGCCGCTAATTATGTTCCTCTTTTCTTTTTGATTTATCTTTCTTTCATCATTATTATTATTACTTTTTTTTTTTTTTTTTGCCTTCTTTTCTCCTCGTTCCTCTCTCTCTTTTTTACTTTCTTCCATTCTTTTTTTTTTTTTTTTTTTTTTTTTCGTAAATGTATATACTCGAGTCCGCGGGGTTGAGACGAACGGGATCTCGACGTTTGAGATTTCGTTTAGACATAGGCTCGTTTTTGTTATTTGTAAATCGTATCGATTGTAATTAAAAAAAAAAAAAAAAGAGAAAGAAAGAAAGAAAGAAAGAAAGGAATCGACGTTTAGAGCGTCCGATAAATTCGTACTCTCGAATTGAAAGTGCGAACTGGAACGATTACTCATTTATAGTCTTTCACGTTCGACAGCTATGGGTAAAGTTTGCTTAGCCGGTTTGCTCTCATTGTAGAGTATGGGGTTCGATGGGATGGGAGTTACACGGGAGAGGCTTGAGAAAGAGAGAGTGAGAGAGAGTGAGAGAGAGAGAGAGAGAGAGCGATAGGAGAGAGGGTAGATCGATAGGAGGGAGACAAGTTTCTCTGTTAACATTGTTAACCATACAATCCTAAGCCGAGTCTCTCTCTCTCTCTCTCTCTCTCTTTCTCTATATGCAACGCGACGAGTATAGTGAGTGAGAAAATACACTCGAAATTCGTAAGTTCTACAAATTAGTCCGTATCAGGGCGAAGCTTGCTTCTACGTTTGTAACAACTCCGTTTTCAAATGCCGTAGTTATATTGAAACGAGAATTAAGTAGCGTAAGTAAACTTTCCCTAATGAGAATTTTCTTACGAAATATCAAGTGATATATGTATGTTTATTTATATATATATATATATATATATATATATATATATGTATATAAATAATAATAATAATCGACTATATCCGAATCGAAGTAAACAATTTGCTTTAACGTGTGATACTGATAAATTGACTTTGTTATAAAAAAAAAAAAAAAAAAAAAAAAAAAAAAAAAGCCACAAAAAAGAAACAAAATGTACGTGTGTATACGTATACGTAAAATGTATTTATTCAGTATCCGTCATAATTCGATGAAGAACGCAAATCAATTCGGATAATAAATACGATCAAATTGGCTCTCCGTGTGTAAAAAAAAAGAAAAGAAAAAAAAAAGGGAAAAAAGAACACCAACAAAAAAAAAAGAGAGAATATAAAAGAAAAAAAGGAAAAAGAAAAAGAGAAGAAGTAACGCGTCACAGGTATATTTATTTCGTTGAAAATGTTGATAATAATTCGAACCGTTTATGATGGACTTCGTCGTTCGTTTGAACAAATTTTTTTTTGATAATAATCGGTATATCGTGGATTTTATTTCCGGGCAACGCGTCGATGACGTT
>OU426857.1:3158953-3161453 GCA_911387685.1 Dolichovespula media | reverse complement strand
TACGTACGTATGAAACGTATACTCGTGGATACGTTGTTATGTGCGTGTAAGCGTGTATGCGTGGTTTTTATTTTTTTTTTTTTTTGTTACTCGTACGAACTATACTTAACCGATAAAACGACCATCCGGAATAAAATTGACTCGCGTGGTCTTCGCACAAGAGTAATTCCCTCGTCATAGGGTGTCCTTGAATGAAATACCACGTTTACGAGATTATGTTCTTTCAATTGCTCGTAGTTGATTCTATCGGATATATGAGGTGTTTTAGTAGTGGTGCACATCAAACGGATCATTTTATCGTATTTTCAACGACGTAGATTATTAAAATAGATCCAATGACTCGATTGAGACCGTGACTTGTTTCTCTCTCTCTCTCTCTCTCTATCTTTCTAATCTTACTATGATCATTCTAATTCTTATGATCATTCGTTGAATTGATTCAAATTGATTTAATTCATTTCGATCAATGTCACGGGATAAAATTTGTCGTATGGATAAATTGAATGGAATGATAAAATTTGATATAGTTTATCAATTATATATATATATATATATATATATATATATATATATATATATATATTTACACGTGCCAAATTCTGTTAATACTCTTCAAAATTCTTCGAGAAATCCGTGCAGAAAATGTTCGCGTTTCGCGTATGTATATTCGCTTAGGAAATCTAGAAATACCGCAGCTCTTTCTTTTCTGTCCTTCAAAATCGTATCCATAAATCATCGAGGCATCGTTCGTCGTGTCCGAAGGAAAATATATATTTCGTATCTATGAAGAGGAAAGAAAAACAAACTTTTGCCGGTGATGGGTAGTATAGAAGAGAGAAGAAAAGAAGGGAAGAGAAAAGAAACGAATTGGAAAAAAAGATAACGAAAAAGAAAACGACGAACGAAAGTATCACTTGTGCGCGTGCATACGTGAATTAAATAAAAATAAAAGTGAGATACCTTAAAAAAAAAGAAAAATAAAATAAGAGTAAGAGAGAGAGAGAGAGAGAGAGAGAGAGAGAGAGAGAGAGAGAGAGGAAATTCATTCATAAAGAATAGAACAAATGGCAGGACGATATTCGAAGAGTGCTCGATGAAAGAACGTGTCCTTTCTTTCTTAGTTGTAAAATTATTTTATGACGAATGACATCGTCAAAGTAACGTTTTCATTACCACACTGAAAGATACACGTGAAAGAGATGAATGAACGAGAGAGAGAGAGAGAGAGAGAGAGAGAGAGAGAGAGAGACGCGTTACGTTGAACGAGGACAATCGAGCAAAGCTCGGACTGCCAAGAACTACAGGGGGCGGTTGTAAATCAACAAACGTAGTAAATCAACGAAACTTTCTTCCCCTGAAACATATTCGGAGACTCTCTCAGGGAAAGGTCCTTTCCATTTATCCGTTCGCGGAAGTGTTTCAAGATTTTTCTTTCTATTCTCTTTGTATTATATCTACGTACGTACGTACGTATGTATGTATGTATGTATATATGTATTTTATCAAAACTTGCACACGCGCGCACACATACACACTTGTGATAAATCCAATATATATACGTACGTACGTACGTACGTATATATATATATATATTTACTTATGTATATATGTATGCGTGTATATATTCTCAACGAATCCTATCAATTTTACCGAACATATCTTTTTAAATCTTATTATATTACTACGTGATAACGCACGAACGGTGAATAGATAATCGAACGAACGTAAATACGCGATATACATTTGTACGTTCGTATAAGTTCATATATATCGTATTATTATAAATCGATCGCTTCGAAAATGATGTTCACGACGAAAGAAGAATAAGACGATAATATTGATGATCGTGACGATAACGAAGAGATGATTATTATATACGGCGCCTTGATTAATATCGATTCGTTTGTAAATGCACTATGACGATTTTCATCGATACGTTGCAACACTATGACACATAGTTGCATAAGAATGAAACTTCTGTTTCTCTCTAGTTTCCCCTTTGTTCTCTCACATTTTGCACGTTCTCAACAAGTTTTCGGATTCTCGAGGAGTGATATATATTAGGGGAGCGAAGTAAGACGGTGGCAAACGCGTCTAATTAACTGATGGAAGAAAGAGAGAGAGAGAGAGAGAGAGAGAGAGAAACGACATAAGGAAGAAGAAGAACTAGGAGAAAGTTTCTTGTCCCGTGAATCGCATCGGAGTACCCCCGTTACTTAAATGTTCGGAACCATCCTTATAACTCGTTCGCGGTTCTACGTCGAGTAATACTCGACATTTCAATTCATTTTCTCAACAATACTACGATCCATACATATATATATATATATATATATATATATATATATATATATAAATACATGCTTTTACTATTCGTCATTGTATAATATTATACGATTAAACAGACCGACGTGCTATAGTTCTATTCGGAAGAAACAGTACGTTAACGTGTATTGTCAATTTTGATTCACGTTAATTTCATACGTACATATATAAAATT
>OU426857.1:3138953-3156453 GCA_911387685.1 Dolichovespula media | reverse complement strand
ATAGAGAAACGTTTGTCCTTACAAAATAATGTTTCAAATCCATAAAAGAGATATAACATTGCGGGCCCCAATCGTATTTTTCCTTTTTTCCAATTAATTTGACGATTCCATCGTAAAATAATCATTTGGCGCATTCAATCGACATATATTATTAATATTTAATCGTAATATCCTGATTATCGTCGATCCGTCATTTGACGTATCGTCGATACCAAACAAAATGTCTCTGTAAATAATAAACGTTATTTGACGCGTCGCATTATCGATCTGAGACACCCCCTCGCCCTCCTCGCGTCCCGCTCTTCCCCCTCCCCCCGCCCCTTCTCTCCTCTCTCTCTCTCTCTCCCTACCCCTCCGTCGTTCATCGATCCACGACCGTGTTCATTATTTATTATAAAATGTCGATGCCCGGGGTATGGCACGCCGCAACGAGTAAGTTAGTAGGATGGTATCGACGATTATTATTTCGTCGAATCATTGTGTGTGCGGGCGAGCGCGAGCGCGAGCGCGAGCGCGCGTTAGGCGATAGAATTGTCGGTAATAATGGAAAGCAGTTTGCGAGGAAGACGAGAGAACGTTAGGCCGAAGAGGAAAACGAGAACGAGGAAAATGGAAAGAGAGAGAGAGAGAGAGAGAGAGAGAGAGAGAGAGAGAAGATGACGTTGCCTTCGTTGATGATGCGACGGGGTAAGGGGTGGAATTATTGTAAGCGGCAGTAACTTCGTTAAATTCCCATTAATGTCACGAGGGGACGTAGAGGGTGGGTGGTAAGGGCGGGGTTCGGGGTTAGGGGTGAGATCGGGAGAGTGTACCTCCATAGAAACTATATTGCGAACTCATAAAAAGCGTCCAGATTCAACGGACGGTCAGGTGTTGAAATATCACCCGTAATAGATATCTTCGTTGATTTATTAAAAATGAAAAATCGTTTCTCTTTAATATTATTTAACGGCGGATAAATATGTTCAGTTATGGATTTTCTTAAGAAATATACGAGCGTTGTAATATATACGTAAATACAAACGTGTATTTATGTATGTATGTATTGTATGTATGTATCTGTATATGCGTGTATATACGTATATGATTTCAAGTATTATAAATATAATCTCGTAATTGCTTAATAATATTAAAGAAACGTCGATCGCCGTTAAAATCGTCCATTCTTGGATATTTTCTATTAGTAATAATCTCGCCACTTCGATCAGCCGTTCCCGTAATTTAATGGAATTTATGTAGGTCACTGTGTCAATGCCATTTTTAATGGAATTATGTGTATGGGTCAACGGCTGTTTGTTTTCTTTTTTTTTTTTTTTTTATTTTATTTTAATACGCTAATATCTCAGGTATTAATTGTCAATTAATACTCGAAAGCAAGTTCATTTTGAAAGTTTTAAACTTTCACCTATCTCGTTCTTCCATATTTAATAACAATTTGAGCGCTTGTTATAAATAATTTTGGGGGATAAATTTTATATGAACGATTACAGTCGTATCGAAAATTTCAAATTAAGAACTTCATAGATTACGTCGTCGTATTGATAATGAACGTTCAATTTCTCATAAAGAAATTTGCCTACAAACAAATTCTTATTTGTCGTTTGCTGAACAGTTTTATTATTTGCTCGATGAAAGAATTGATTTTATTATTTAAAAAAAAAAAAAAAAAAAGAAAAAAAGAAGAGAAAGAAACAAAAAATTATTGAAGAGATTTATATGCAAAAAGGAAAGAGAAAAAGGGAGAATTCGTTTGTACCGTTTGTTGGAATGATAAGAAAAAAAAAAAAAAAAGAAAGAAAGAAAGAAAGAGAACGACGACGTCTGAGAGAATATTCGGTTGGACTACTTGGTCGATCGACGGGAATGTCGACGTCCGACCAAAAACTTGGTTCTACTACTTCCTCCATAGGATAAAATCTATGTCGGATCTAAAACTCGATTGTACCACTTCCTTCGCCGTTGAAAATCTATGCCGGGGCGATAACTCAACTATACTACTTTCTCGATTTTCCAAAAACTCGTAGATCGGTTTCTAACCTATCTGCCATCGAATCACTTACCCCGTTGTTCTAATATCGTTCGTCCGAACAATGCTCGTGTTTTATCGCATGCTTTGTTATTACAAAATCGTACGTACGGCTCTATCGCTTGTTTCGCTTTTAGAAAAAAAAAAATAAAATAAAATAAAATAAAAGAAAAGAAATATATTCTTTGGACTCGGAATACTCGACTCTATCGACTAAAAATTCTCTTCTATCATTTGTTTACTTTCTAGACATTTGGAATTCATAGAGATTAACTTTTATAATGATTTCGTTTAATTATAATTATTCTTATGAACAAAGATCTCCGTTTATTTAATCAAATGCAAACGAACACACACGCACATACTCTCTCTCTCTCTCTCTCTCTCTCGTTCTCTCATTCCAACATCATATTTTCATATCTTTCTTTATTAATCATATCAAATGTTCGAAGGAGTACTTTCGTCCGTTTTTAAACAATTGAAATTATTTAACATTATTAAATGAATCTCATTTGTTTGACTTATTCGAAAAAATGAAATCAGACTTTGTTTGGTCGATGAAATAGAACTGAAAGACAAAGGACAGAGAGAGAGAGAGAGAGAGAGAGAGAGAGAGAGATAGTTAGAGAAGAGACTCGAGCTCATTGTCATAGCCATTGTGTGATTAGACTTACCTATCGCGTCGCGTTACGTCTCCAAAGTAGTGGAGGCCCCGAACGATCTTGCTAGCTGTGTTATGTCGTCCCACGCCCGGATAGAACTTAACGCGGCCCGTCAAGCTATGCAAATAAGGGATCCTCCGGGGTATAACGCGGGTGAGAAATTGCGTATGACGAACTACCGGCACCACTTTCATCACCAGTATTCCGTCTCGCTCCTCGTTACCACCCCTCCACCCCTCCAACCCCGCCCAACTTCCCTTCTCTCTCTCTCTCTCTCTCTCTGTGTCACCCTCAAACCCTCATAGATTCAATCCATTCGAAGATTCAGATTCGTACGAGTTTACGCAGAAAGCGTATATTTACACACTAATCCCACGTTTCGTCGAGACTATAATAATATTCAATCGAATCGTGAATTAATTAGTTATACAAATCGATTGAAAAAAAAAAAAAAAGAAAAAGAAAATAAAAGGAGAAGGGATAAAGGAAAGATCGAGAGTGCTCTAGACTGGTATAAAGTGTTTTAATATTAACGCTACTCGTTCAGATTATTCTATAATTTATACGTATATATAAATATATGTGTGTGTGTGTGTGTGTGTGTGTGTGTGTGTGTGTGTGTGTGTGTATGTACGTATATATGAAGAGTAATACGGGTATACAAGTCGTTGATTTTAAAGTTTTTAACTAGGCATTAACTTTTTATATAAATCCGCGATACGGGTGGTCGGTAAAGAAAAACGGAATGATCGTTATTATACTCGGGCAGACCTTGGGTATAGTAAATATTTTATCGATAACGCGATGGAAAAGCTTTCGAGTTTTACGTCGACGATAGACAGATAAAAGCTCCTTGTAATAATCCGACGTCAGTTCTCTGAAACATTCAAGGATTATTATATATATATATATATATATATATATATATATATATATATATATATATAGAATATAAGTAATAAGTTAATAAATAATACTGCTTGTTATACGTCGTATCTGTTAATATCACGTTCGAAATAAGTCGTTGTAGGTAAGATGATATAGAAAAGTATACGGGGTAGTCGTATCACAGGATATCCTGGGATAGTTTTACCGAGTTTTTTCCTTTTTCGGAAGGTATCAAAACTTGCTAGAGGCTTATCCTCCTTTTCGTTCGCCGAAGAAAACCGAGAAAAGTAGGGGAAAATGCCACTTTAGCTGCCATGAATCCTGACCATCGTTGTCGTCGAAAGGAAAAAAGAAAAGAGAGGAAGAAAGAGAGAAAGAGAGAGAGAGAGAGAGAGAGAGAGAGAGAGAGAGAGAGAGAGAGAGAGAGAGAGTATGGTACTCCTAAATCGTTCAAATTTCTCTTATATTCCTCGAAAATAGTTCCTTCCCGATCGTCTTACCAATTTTTTATTTCCTTCATTCCTTTTTTTCTTTTTCTTTTTTCACACATCGTAAACGAAATCCCTTTCGAACGATCGCGAGTGGGTCATCTTTGTAGGACGTCGTAGGAGAGATAGGAGAGAGAGAGAGAGATAGGAAAACGAAAAGGGGAGAACAACGAAAATATAAATTTATCGTTAAATACGTTTGCATCCATGTGTGTGTGTGTGTGTGTGTGTGTACATGACACGTAAGAGTATCTATGCATCTGGAATGATTATTGCAAGGGAGAAAGACTGAATATATATATATATATATATATATATATATATATATATATAGAGAGAGAGAGAGAGAGAGAGAGAGAGAGAGAGAGAGAGTTTAGAAAAATATTTTAATTAACGAGATTGGTTGGTAGTTTCGAATCGTAAAGAAAAGAAAAGAAAAGAAAAAAAAAAACAGGAGAGGAAATTTTACATTCCATTCCATTTTCATTTTATTTCACGAGCAATCAACGATAATTAACTGTTCGGAAAAGGACTCTTCTTTTCCGTATCGTTTTCGGAAAAAAAGACAAAAAAAAAGCAGAAGAAGAAGAAGAAGAAGAAGAAGAAAAGGAAAAAGAAAAGAGAGGGGTGAAAAATGAATGAAAGAAAGAAACGAGTAACCAATTCGAAGTTCCTTTTGATCGTTCGTAGGGACACTCTCTCTCTCTCTCTCTCTCTCTCTCTCTCTCTCTCTCTTTTTAGTGGCCATCCCTTCGACGATTAATTATTCACTTTGATTACTTTTATTACGTCCGAGAGGATTTCGTACCCCCTACCCCCCCTCCCTCCCCCCTCCCTCCCTCCCTTTCGGTATCCCTGTTTTTATCCGCGGAAAGAGAATCTCTCGCTGATCGATACGCGAAAAAAACGTTAAGCCGTGAGGATCCTAGAGGAGAGAAAAGATTTAGCCAATCCGTAGAACCGGGACAAAGTTTGTCCCTTCATATAGAGAAAAAAAAAACTGGACACCGTCTATATACACACACACACATATATATATATATATATAAACGAGACCATTCGGAGGATCATTCCGTAATTCCGTAAAAATTCTCTCTCTAACGTCATCTTGTGCGATTCTATCCTACGAAGGGGTGGGTTGGAATGGGGGACGGGGATAGAAGGCGTGGATAAATTAGATTGGGTGGATGGGGAGAGGGGGAGAGACACGGTGATCGTGTCGTCAAATACGTCTTTAGTTTTACGAAACAAATTACTCGAAAAGAATTACTCGTATGATTTTTAATGCGACCTGAAAATCGAGTCGGAGCTCCTTCTGTCCCCCCCCCCCCACTCCCGATTCTTTTTCCTCTCTCTCTCTCTCTCTCTCTCTCTCTCTCTCTCTCTCTCTCTTTCTTTTATTTTCTTTTTCTTTTTCTTTTTCACGTCTCTTCTCCCTTCTCATAACCTCATTCTCAACGTGGTCGCGATGATCGTCCCGTCGCACCGTCCACGTATCGTACGGTACAAACGTAAAGTAAAACGCGAATTTCGTTTTCCTCTTTCTTTTCTTTTCTCTTTTTTTTTTTTATCTCCTTTTTCTTTCCCCCTATCCCCGAAACCAATTACGCCTAGTAATAACAATATTATTTCGGTCGTTGTTGTTTCGATTAAAGGTTGCCGATAAATTTGGTACTAACATTATCGCGAGTTCCTTCCTCGTCTCTCATCTCGATTTCATTTTCTTCTCGTTACTTTTCTTAAACTCGTTAAAAACGTGTACAGTCCGAGAACACGCGGACATTAGAAGAAAATGAAGAAGAAGAAGAAGAAGAAGAAGAAGAAGAAAGGAATATGAAAAGAATATGAAAAATAAAATGAAAAAGAAAAGAGAAAGGAATTAGGGAAATTGAAACGACGATGGACACGCGATCACCCCTGTCCCTCCGAAACCCCGTAACCCTTAACCCCATACCTCTTCTACCCCTTTTATCTCACCCCCCCCCCTTTTACTCCCGCCTTTACGAGGAGGACGGTCCAACGAAAATTGCTAACTACGCTCGTAAAGATGGTGGCCGAGGATGGAGAGTTCACGTGAGCGAATAACGTGAAACACTCGTTGTCACTGTTATTACTCGACCTCTCCGCCCACCCCCGCCCACTCTCTCCGCTCCTACGACTACACCACCATCCACCGCTCCCCCCCCCTCCCTCCCTCCTTGCTAGCACCTCCTATGTCTACCGATTCCTTCGACGCAAACGACCCCTGCATGAGCTTAGAACGTTACGTCCTTTTGGCCCGAGTGAATTTACGAGGACGGACTCTCGAAGAGGGTGACGAGAGGAGGAGGAGGAGGAGGAGGAGGAGGAGGAGGAGGAGGAGGAGAAGGAGGAGGTGAATTAGATTCGATCTTAATACGTCGGGTCGTTATCGACGCCATTACGCCGATCGTTCGACGTACTCACTCCTGATTATCTCGTTCAATGGTGTGGATCGTAACGATCGACCGATAGATCGATCAATCTTTCGATTCTGGTACGCGTGTATATATATATATATATATATATCATCGATACATAGAGTCTTCAATACCAAACTCGTACGTTTCGTTTTCCTCGAAATTCCCAGGAGAAGAAGAACTTCTCGCTATATTCCTTTGGAAAGCGAAAAGGTAAATCTTCGATAGATCGATCGATCGGGATTTTTTTCTTCCTTTTTTTTTCTCTTCTTCTTCTTCTTCTTCCCCTTCTTCTCTCTTTTTGGGATAGAACGATCGATCTTGAACGAGATATAGAATGATAACATGACGTTTATTTACTGAAATGAATCTAAGCGAGAGGAAGAGATGGTAAAGAACGGTGAAAAAAAATGTGAAAGAAAAATAGAGAGAGAGAGAGAGAGAGAGAGAGAGAGAGAGAGAGAGAGAGAGATGAAAAAAGATGAAGATGAGAGGAAAAATGGGATTCACATGATATCGTGTCCATTATTCGTCCATTTTTCGTGAAAGCCGCGATCTCGTCTATGGAAATCGTGTTTATCCTTAAAATGTGCCACCGTTGCCCATTCGTCTTGGCCTTCCCTTGTGTATAAGACAAGGATATCTGATACACGTTAGAATCTCAAAGATATATATCTTCTAGAAAAAAAAAAAAAAAAAAAAGAAGATAACCTTTCTCTCTCTATCTTTGTCGTGGTTCGCGAATTCGAGTCGTGAAATTCTTCGAGACAGCTCGAATCCGTACCAGACTCCCATAATTTCTTCTTTCTACCCGGTGAAAGCTCGGGATTGCTTCGGCAAGAAAAAGGAAACGTTTAGGGAACTCGTTCCTCTAAAATGTGAAAGAGATAGTCAAGAATATATCTTTCTCTCTCTCTCTCTCTCTCTCTCTCTCTCTCTCTCTCTCTCGTTCCTTCTCTTTCTCTTTATCTCTCGAGCGATATATTTTTGAATTACGACTTTTCCAAATCCGTGCAAATAGGTAAGAATGTATCGGGATGGAGTTAAAAAAAAACAAAAAAGAGATAGAAAGAGAGAGAGAGAGAGAGAGAGAGAGAGAGAGAGAGAGAGAAGAACCGTCCAAGATTTTCGTCGGCCTGTAATCCTTCGTCCCTTTTTTCATTGTTCTTTTTCTTTTTTTATCTCGCACGATGTCTCGAAATATCAAACGCGAATGGGATCTTCCTGCTTATGAGCAAAGAAGGATCACGACGGAAATTTTCACGTATTGATTGATAACTTTTACAAACAAAAACGTACTCCCCCTCTCAAAAGAAAAAAAAAATAAAAAACAGAAAGGAAGAAAAAACGATATCGACATTGGAATCCCCTTACGATGAATAATAATAAATTCTCGTACGAAAAATTTGCGAAAATATCCACCCCTTTATTTTATCTTACCGTTCGTCCTTATGGACGATAAAATTTTTTTTTTTCTTTTTTTCGTAACGATATCTTATTTAAATTCCGGTAAACGTTATCTCACAAATCCGATGAAAAATGATGAAATAAAATAGAGAGAGAAAGAGAGAGAGAGAGAGAGAGAGAGAGAGAGAGAGAGAGAGAGAGAGAGGATATCACGGGTAAACCGAGTGCCTTGAGATTTTCAAGGATAATAGAGAACAATTTCGTACGGTAAATCATTTGGTTAGGATTTATTATTAGCAAAGAGCAGAAGGAGGATGAGGAGAAGGAGGAGGAGGAGGAGGAGGAGTAAGAGACAGTGGGCAGAGGGCAGGGAGAAGAGGGAGCAGAGCGGGATGGTCTTAATAATAATCATCCTAATTATTTTACTCATTACAGAGGACGGTAGACTTAAGCTAATTTGCTTACACGCAACATACAGGCACAAGTGTCGGGTACGTAAGGATCGTGGGCTCTACCCAGGAGGCATGGGTTGGGGTCCTTATGGTACACGTAATCCGGCTTATCGAATAAGCCCCCGTACACCTGTCATCGTTCAACGAGTCAGGATAACGATAATACCAAAGGATAATCCTACTACGTCACTAATATGCGAGCTTCACTCGATTGACTTCGAAGATCGGGAAAGGAAATTTGTTCTTTTTCCTTTTTTTTTTTTTTTCTTTCTTTCTTTACAACTATTAACGAATCGAAATACGTTTCTCCCTTTCTTCCTTTCTTCTTTGCTTTTTCTTTCTTTCCTTTTCTCTCTTGCTCCCCGTTTCTTTTATCGTTCGGAGCTTTCGCTCGAAATTTCTTCCTCGTGTTTGTTTGTTTTTTTCTTCCCTTCTTCGAGTCTTTATTTTTCTCCTCTCGCGACAACGAAAAAAAAAAAAAAAAAGAAAAAAATAAAATAAAGAAAGCGGAATGTAACGAAAGGGACGAAAATGTGTCGTCGTGTTCTACGAAAAAATTTTGGATGAAAATTGTGCGGTTTTATTGCGAGGATTTGTGTGCGTGGCATCATTTCATTCTTTCTTTTGTTTTATTTCTTTCTTTTTACTTTTTATCCTTTTCTTCACTTCTACAATGACGTTTTCGATACACCGGAGAAGTGGGGGGAAAAAAAGTCAAAGAAAGATAGAGATACATAGATAGATAGAGAGAAAGAGAGAGATATATATATAGATAGATAGAGAGAGAAAGAGAGAGAGAGAGAGAGAGAGAGAGAGAAAGGGAGAGAGAGAGAGGGAGAGTGACGACGGGAGGGGGAGTAAGAGGGACAACCTATCTGAAATATGCAAACGAAATCGCGGAAAGCCCGGAATACGAGTACGCTTTTATTGTTCACCGTTGTTCCGGCTACAAAGCTTCTCTCATTCGAAGCTTTCAGATAGACGAATCTAAAAGAGAAAGAGAGAGAGAGAGAGAGAGAGAGAGAGAGAGAGAGAGAGAATATTCGGGGAAAAATTTAACGAATAACGTCGTGTATACGTTCTTTTTCCCTTTGCTCGATTTTCTGTTGTAATTCGAAAACGGACGAGATTTCTCGTTTTTTGAGTTTTCCCATTGCAACGTTTCCATTCGTTTGTTTGTTAATAAAAGGAGAAAACAATATATGTGTGTGTGTGTGTCGTTGGTGTCCTTTTATCTTCAAGGATTCTCACCTTTCGGTCTCTGTCTTTGTCTTAAAAACTAGACGATCGCACTCGATTTAAAGAATCGTTTCCCCTTTTTTCTCTCCATCCCCCATTCCACAACCCCCAACCCCTCTCTCTCTCTCTATCTCTATCTCTCTCTCTCTCTCTCTCTCTCTCTCTCTCTCTCTTTCTCTCTCTTTCACTCACTGTACCCTTTTTACGAGAGAGCGTTTTGTTTTCGTTCGTGGTGATCGAGAAAGGCCGAAGGAAAAGCGAACGTCGAAAAACGTCAGAGTGAATGAAAGAGAGAGAGAGAGAGAGAGAGAGAGAGAGAGGGAGAGAGAGAGAGAAAGAGGAAATTACGGAGACAGAGTGGTTGAGAGAGAGAGAGAGAGAGAGAGAGAGAGAGAAGAGACTTTGTGGATTCTGTCTCTACTGTGAGAAAACAATGCTAGGATTCGAGCACGAATTCAAGGAGCGTCTCGTGTCAACCTTTTCTTTCTGTATTTTCTCTCTGCTCTAGTGGAAATAATTCATAGAATTATCGGGTATAATTATTGCTTCATATATATATATATATATATATATATATATTATTATGATTATTATCATCATCATTATTATATTATTATTTTGCTATATTATTATTAGAATTATTTTTATTATTCTTATTTTTTATTTATTATTATTAATATTATTATTATTATTATTATTATTATTATTATTATTATTATTATTATTATTATTATATTTTCTTATGGAATAATATATTTTTCTTCTTTCAATTTAACTTGCACGCGTCATAACGTCATCTTTATTATTATATTATTTTCTTTCTTTTTTTAATCAAATCGTTATTATTTTATTTCTACGTATTTCTCTCTCTCTCTCTCTCTCTCTCTCTCTCATTCTTTCTTCCTTTTCTCTCTAGCTTTATTTCTCCCCTATTTCTTTCCCTTTCGAAAATCTCGTTGAATTAGCAAAATATCTTGAGAAATAAGGACAGTAAAGAGACGTAGCTGAGCGAGCTGAAGGTTTGGCCAGGAACGATTGCGTTCATATATTAATGCCTAGGGTGGCCTCATGTTAGCTCGTTAATAATTCCTGTGACCCCTTCATGGCCGACCAAGCCGAAACGATATCTAGCTTGCCTTCGGGCCCGTAACACGAGCTACTTACCGAGTATAGTCCTCTACGTACATCAACGTCCTCCTCACTTATACTCTCTTTTCTCTCTCTCTCTCTCTCTCTCTCACTGCTCTCTCTCACTGCTCTCTCGAGCTTTAACAGTCTGTCTCATTCTCGGACGTACTCTTGAGAGAAAACTTGTGCACGTTGTGAGAATACGAGCATTAAGGTAAAACAAGAGATTCGTATTATCTTTAGAATGCATCCTGTCCGGTCAAATTTGGTTTTTCTTCTCTCTCTCTCTCTCTCTCTCTCTCTCTCTCTCTCTCTCTCTATCTATCTATCTATCTATCTATCTATCTCTCTTTCTCTTTCGTCTTCTTCTTCTCCTTCTTCATCTTTTTTTTTTTTTTTTTAATTTGTAATGGACATAAATAGCGAGAAATTTGACGAAATAAAAAAGAGTGTCGAACGAGCGCGACGACGAATACTGTCCGATCGTTGATCTTAATCGCTATCGTATCGTTAACGAAGTAATTATTTATTTATATATTTATTTGTTTATCCTTTAAAAAATCTTTCCTCGAAGATAAGAGCGCGTTATCGTAGGTTTATCGATCGATCGTCTATTTTAAATGGGAGAAAAAACATCGTAACGTAGGATAACGCGTGAGTGTTTCTTTTCTCGTATATTTTTTTTCTTTTTGTTCTTCTATATCTAATCGATTTAAATATCACGAAAGGATCTGATTGTATCGATATCTTTATCGTCGTCGATATATCTTTTCTTTCGAAAGGCGAATAACGATGAAGATTAATTGAATTTCGACGTGATTCCTCTCTCTCTCTCTCTCTCTCTATCTCTCTCTCTCTCACTCTATCTATCTCTCTCGACGTCAATCAATTTTAACTCAAATTGTAAATCCCTAGTGACGTGTATGCACGTAGGTGAGTCAGAAACGGCGTATAGCGGCTTTCAGACTTTCAATTAAATTGAGAAAGTCTGTTCGCTTCTCTGTCTACCATTCTCTCTGTCCTTTCCTTTTTTTCCCCCTTTTTCTTATATATATATATATATATATATATATATATATATATATATATTTATATATAAATCTTTGTTTCTTTCTTGTTTTGTACTTTTTTATTCTTTTCAATTAAATTACTTCATCCCTTGGTCGGTCGAAACGAGTCAAGTATATCCCTGGGGCCTGATCGAAGAGTTATTCCATCGAGTCGACATGAGGGAAAAAAAAATCTCTTTACTATACCGTGGTTTGGTAAAACGCTATTGGTCAAATAAATATTTTCATTCGGTTACTTTCCCAGAGACAGAGAGATAGATAGATAGATAGATAGATAGATAGATAGATAAATAGATAAATAGAAAAAGAGACGTACGATTATGTTTCATCGCACGATGAAAAAAAAAAAAAGTCCATTGATAGTGAGCTCTCGTCTATAATTAAGCGAACGATATTAATTACGAACGTGTCTCGTGCGATAATCGTGCGAGGGTTTAACGTTCGACGAGGAATGAACTCGTGCAAGGTGGAGGGGGGGGGGGAGGGGGAAAAGAAAGATGAAGTAACTTTTGGGGGAAAAGGGAGTGGGGTGTAGAGATAGAGTGGATGGTGGATGGTGGATACTGGATGGTGGATGCTGGATGGCGGATACTGTATGTTCGATGCTGGATGATGGATGATGGATTCTGGATGGTGGATGGTGGATGGTGGATGGTGAATGGTGGATGGTGTTCGAAGAGGAGAAAAAAAAAGTTTCGCAACGATATGCGTATTCGTAAAATTCATTTCTAATCGTCAAAGTCAAATATCGTTTTGTCGACCATCGCGTACGTATTCGTCTTTTGTATTCTCGTTGATCGTCATCATCATCATCATCATCATCATCATCATCATCGCCACGATGATGGAAGCAAAAGGGCCGATGCAATGCCTGTTCGGTACGGTCGCCAACGAGAGTAAAGCCAGAAGCGTGCTTAAACAGGTGGAAGCTAGTATGCATCCTGGCAAAGGAAATTAATCAAGCGGCTCTGTATGCGGCTTGCGCCTCTACACCTGAACTGAAATTGAAGTGCCGAGGTTGGACGAACCAGAAACGGTTTCTCCGGTTCTCTCTCTCTCTCTCTCTCTCTCTCTCTCTCTCCCCCTCTCTCTCTCTCTGTACGTAGCACGAGCTGAATATTATGCGGATTACTCGAGCGCAAGTGCCAACCAAGATGTGGAAATTCCTATCGTTTATATACAAATCGATTTCAGGATTTAACCGTTTACGATTTAGATTAAGCGTTAGATTTTATTAATGCAAATCTTTATTCGTTTATGTAAATTAGGATTTAAATTATTCTACTAAAGAGTAGATAACAAAATTTTATATAAATATATATATATATATATATATATACATATATAGATTTATATGCGTATAACTGACTCGTTGAATAATTACAACAATGCTTCGAGCTTCGAACGTTAATTTGAATGATCCAAAAAAAAAAAAAAGAAATAAATAAATAAGAAAGAAGAAGAAAAAGAATAAGAAGATAAAATAATAATGTCGAAGAACGATTTGAGAAGATTTGAGAAGATATTTTCTTTTCCTTTTTCTTTTTGTCGATTAAAAGTAATAAAGGAAAAAAGAAAAACAAAAAAAAAAAAAAAAAAAAAAAGAAAGGAAAGGAAAAATCTTTCATCCAACGATATAAATCACTTGCGACATATATCTATCTATATACATATATACGTGTACGACATAGGGGTTCGTCTATCGGATAAAATTTGTTCTCCGGACGCAATACACGTGACTATGCTTTTGATCGCATAATTCAATATATAATGTAATCGATTGAGCTTTCAGTCACAGCTGCAATCGGCTCCAAGTGAAGTGGATCGGTAAAGAAGCCCGTGGCATTACGCGGATCCAGGTGTTGGTTTAAATCGACGAATTCCCATCGTTAAGTTCATAAACTCGATTGAGATTGAAATCGTAAAAGGGAATGGGTACGTGTGACCCCCGTAAGTTCTTCCTTGTGTGTTAGTAACGCGTTTAGAGATACGTACGTCTCATATCGTTACCTTACGATCGATTTTACGTGTGATTGCGGTCTTGCAATCGTGTGGGTCGAGACGGACAAGAGGAACGGGCAGGACGAAGAGGGGGGGGGGGAGGAAGGGAGGATAGCAGGAGGTGGGAGGGACAGTTACTGGCAAACTCGAAATTAGATTCTTACGAATAAATGAAAATAAATGGTGACTTAACGAACAAAGGGCGGCCCACCTTTAAAAGTTTCCATTTAAATCTCGAGTTAATTATTTCTTCTTCTATTTTTCTTTTTTTTTTTTTTTTTGTTTTTTTACTTTCTTTCCTTCCTTCCTTCCTTCTTTTTAATTTTAAATTAAACGTTCTCTCTTTGTCTCGTTCGTTTCGCCGTAATATCGATGCGAGATCGATAATCATTATTATTATTTCTTTTTTTTTTTCTTTTTTATTTCTTTTTATGTTTTTTTTTTTTTTTTTTTTTTGGATAAAAGAAGAAGGAAGCAAGTATGTACAGATGTCGTCCGAAATTTCGTCGAAAGTTTTTAACGGGAATCTTTGTGGGAAGTTATACGAACGAACGTTTCACTGCGATAACAATGAAATCCCGTTTTCTTGCGACAATGGTTAAGAGCGTGAAGTTTAGGTGTTCCCACGATTGCAAACGTCTCTCTCTCTCTCTCTCTCTCTCTCTCTCACACACACACACACACACACTCTTTCTCCGCACGCTTATATTTGCGGCGCGTCTCGCGAAGCCTCGTGACGTCGCCATTCATGCCGGAGGGAATATATAAATTTTATTCGAAAGTCGGCGCCATAGTTGAACGCAACGAGCCGAGGACGACAGTGTCACGACACGATTTTCTTTATCGAAGCCATCGATATAAAAATTCGTTCGAGAATGGAAAAAAAAAAAAAAAAAAAGGAAAGAAAGAAAAAAGGAAAGAGAACAAGAAAAAGAAGGCAGAAGAAGGAAAACCCGCGTCGGTGATCAAGATCCCGGAAGATTTTCACGATCTCATATTCTTTTCTCATTCCTGCGAGGGGTGGAGAAAAAAACTCGAGATATTGCTTGCATTTTGTGCGTCATAAAGCAAAAGTGGTGATGGAGGATAGGAAGGAGGGAAGAAAAATAGAAAAAGAAGAAGAAGAAGAAGAAGAAAGAAGAAAAGAGAAGAGAAGAGAAGAGAAGAGAAGAGAAGAGAAGAGAAGAGCGAACGAACGAACAAACAAAGAGTGGCAGAAGTTGTACGCGTTTTCCTTCGATTCACAGAGAGAGAGAGAGAGAGAGAGAGAGAGAGAGAGAAAGAATGAGAGAGAGAATGAGAGAGAGAAAGAGAGAGGCGCGCGGCGCCTGGCTTGATGAGACTCTTTCTTCTTCGCGTGGGAAGAAAAAAAAAAGAAAGAAAGAAAGGAAGGAAGAGAGAGAGAGAGAGAGAGAGAGAGAAGAAAAAAGAGGAGGAAAAAAAAAAAGAAAAGAAAGGGAAAACAAGAACGCTTTTCAACTGCTTCGAACGAACATCTCGAGCTCACTTTTGCCCGGGAGCCGTTTGAATTACCATCGGGGGAATATCAGCCCAGGGCCAAAAATATTATTCAAGGAGGCATACCCGAAGAAAATACTACGATCCGGATATATATGGAAGAAATTAGAAACAGGGAGATATACGTTCGTTCGTTTATTCGTTCGAAAAAACGTATCCTGGTGTTATCTAGGAGAACAGGATTACTATATATCTCATACTATTTGAAAGACTTAAGTGCACTTTATATACGTGGGCCTACGCTTACGTAAAAATTTATGGTATATCGAGTACGATGATATTTACGACGGTATTCAAGTTTTGATATACCAATGAACTATGCGTGTCGTAAACGAATAAATAATCGAGTTATAAACACGTAGATTTTATTGATAATGTTGTATAACTCTCGTCTTCTCTCTCTCTCTCTCTCTCTTTCTTTCTTTTTTATTTTTCTTCTTTTTTTCTCCTTCAAATTACGAGCCTCTACAGTTTTATCATTTTCATCGTACAAGAAGGTATTATTCCGAGAAAGGGATTAAACGTTTCGATGGTAAACGTGGAAGAAGAAATGTATTAACGTTTGTAGATACACGTTTATGTGAGTACATACATAGGTGTATATGTATGTATGTATGTATGTATGTATGTATGTATGTATGTATGTATACGTCTATGTACGCGGTACAGCAGGTGCATATATACCGTTCTGTATCTGTCATGCTTTTCTCGTGACGACGTCGTCTCTCTCTCTCTCTCTCTCTCTCTCTCTCTCTCTCTCTCTCTGTGTGTGTGTGTGTGTGTGTCCCTCTATATTTTTCTAGAGACTCGACAAGTATCGAGTTAAGCTGCTGTCACTCCGACGAGAGATGCTCCTTGCACTTCCAGAAGTTAGATAGAACAAAACGCTGAGAGAAAGAGGATGGAGACAGCGTTTTTATCCTTGTCGTAATCATTACACTCTAAAACACAGATCGGTCTCCACAGAAATTCTCGACTTTTTCTATCTCTTCCCCATATTTTCTTCTCTCACGTTTCTCGTTTCTTCTTTTTTTCTCTCCCCTCTACTCTTGTCCCCCTTTTTTCTTTTTTCTTCTATAACGAGAGAAAAGCGAATAAACAGAGAGAGAGAGAGAGAGAGAAGAAGAAGAAGAAGAAGAAGAAGAAGTGCAGAGTATTAAATACTACACACAATTACACGCCATATTCTTGTAACGTATAACTTATTACTTTACGTAACGTAAATAGTAAGTACGTTTGAAATGAATTTGAAGAAAATATCTTTCGAACGATTAATTTCATTTATCCTAATACTCGATGCTCCTCCAGAAAGGAAGGACGATCGATGATTTTTCATTCTCCCCCTTTCCCTCCTGCTTTCGTTCTTTTTTTTTTTTTTTTTTTTTATTTTACTTCCTTCTTCTCTTCACTTTTCTTATCTTTCCTTTTCTCTTTTTTCCTCGTTCGACAAAGTCAGATACAGTACGTTCGCTCTATTACGCTTAGATTTTCCTCCGTTCGGTAGGAACACGGCGTGTGATGAAAATCCCTTCGTAGATAGCTCGGAAGCCCTCATAATCCCTTTCTAAATGTTTACAACGTTGTACCATCAAGAGATTAAAGTTCCGCATAAATATGCATATACGAATCGCGTGCACGACAGGTTGAATCGTGTTTAATACCAAGTGGAACGTGCACGCGTTTAAAGTGCTCTATACATATATATATATATATATATATATATATATATATATATATATATATATATATATATACGTACGTGCGCACGCAAGCGCGTGCACGCGCGCACGCTCACGCACACTTACACATCGCACGATCGTCCAAGCCTGTATATAAGTTTATAACATGTATATAAGTAGAGTAACGCAATAGTAAAATAATGTAATATCCTTCGTGCCAGGACGAAAAAAAGGAAAACTTTTACCTATAGAGGGATAATACTAAATCACAACGTTGCGAATTATGACAATGTGAAATGCTATCGCGTGACATACTCAAATCATTTGTAAATCGGTATGTGTGCGCGAAAAAGAGAGAGAGAGAGAGAGAGAGAGAGAGTCACTCTCGGTATTATACTTACCTCGTATTTCATTTCTCTTTTTCTTTTCTCTCTCTCGGAGTCGTATCAAAAAACGAGACTTGCCCAAATGAAATTTCAGCCGACGCGTTGTTGGAGAAGAAAA
>OU426857.1:3116453-3133953 GCA_911387685.1 Dolichovespula media | reverse complement strand
TTGCTTCGGTAAAACTCGAGGAAACTCGATGTAAACATAATAAATCGATTCGATAAAAAGAAGATAAAAAGAGTGAGAGAAACAGAGAGAGAGAGAGAGATGGAGAGTCGTCTGAATTTTTTACAAATTGAAAGTGTCGACGTTCCAACAGATATTAATGATAATATTAATGAGATTATTATTCGGGAGATTGAAGAAAACTAATGTCATTATTTTTCATTGAATAATAAGCCAATCGAATTTGTTATTCGATAAATACGTATGTATATACGAAGTACTAGATACGTGATATTTTATTTGTCTTTCTCTAACACTTTGTTCATGTACTTTCTCTCTCTCTCTCTCTCTTTCACTGAACTATAAAGTACGACAATATCCTGGCAAAGCATTAACGTGATCTGTGTAAGCAACGTGAGGGCCTGACTACCATATGCTACGCTATGCACTACCACGTTTCTACCTACTGACACATAAATAATGCAAAACGCTCCTAAAACCAAGCCGTTCACGTAGAACCAATACGTTCCTTCGAACGGAAACTCTACTGCATATATACATACCTACGTAGATATATATATGTATACATACATATATATATATATATACACCCACACATAACTTTACTTTAGCGTACCTCGATACGTTTTAACACAAACGCAACACAGTTTCGAAGTAACAGAGCCTCCTCCGTCTCTTCTCGTACATACATACATACATACATACATACATACATACGTACATACATACGTACGTACATACGTGCATATCTACGTAGACCTTCGGTTGTACCTTTCGATTTGCTTTCCCACCATTCGAGACTTACAAGACGATCACGATCTAGATCTTGGAAGACGATTTATCGCTTGTAAGCTGCCGTTAGAAATAACTCGTCGCATCTTCGTTCACCTCGCCCGACAATTATCGTTTTACCGTTGTAGCTAACGAACAAAGTAAAAAAAAAGAAAAAATAGTACAATAATCCCGCGACTTCGTCGATTGGTAAATACGATCAAGAGATAGATCATCGTTTCGACGAGCTGAGTTTTGCGTTCTTTATCTTCATCTTCGTCACTCCTTTTGTTTTCATTTTTCCTCGTTTTTCGTTTCGTTTCCTTTTTCTCGTCGTTTTTCCTTGAAACTTTAAAAAATTTTTTTATCTTCGGTGGATGGTAGGCACAGGTGGAGGGGAAGGGAAAGAGGAAGTGGAAGGAAGCATTATAATATTCTCTCATGATATCTGCCTAGGGGAAGAATCGTGTCGCGGAATTTACTTTCTACTTTTTCTTATCTTCGTGATTTCCTCGAAAAAGGTAGAAAAGGGATTTGGAATACCTACATCGTCAACGTCACCTAAAGAGTAATGAACTCCATCTTTCGATTCGATGCAACATAGAGACGGGCACCAATCGTATTCCCCCGCTCTCACGGGTATTCAATCGACCTAAGTCGATAAGTGTAATCCGATTTGGCGCATTTCGATTGCCGTAATGCATACTTTATATTCGCTGTCTCTCTCTCTCTCTCTCTCTCTCTCTCTCTTATGGATTAACATCATACCTTAAAGAGAGAAAGAGAGAGAGAGAGAGAGAGAGAGAGAGAGAGAAATGTGAAACGCATCGTCGAAATTCGAAATTTTACATCCTCCTTGTTTTTGTGGAAAAGCTCGAGTAATTACCAAACGATTTGCCAGCCAAAGAAAGAAAGAAAGATAGATAGATAGATAGACAGAGAGAGAGAGAGAGAAAGAGAGAGAGAGAGAGAGAGAGAGTGAGAGAGGTAGAGAGAGTGAAAGAGGAAAGAATCGAGAATCGTTCGAAAGAAGATTAGTTCAAACAGTGTCAACTCGGCTGTAGTAGAAAGTACGGTGATTCGTAAAGGGAAAAGGAGAAAAAGGAGAAGAAAGAAAGAAAGAAAAAAAAAAAAAAAGAAAAAAGAATTAAGGAAAGAAAGAAAGAAAAGGAAAAAAATTCAATTTCAATTGCCAGGAACAATGAGGGAATTGAATAAGCTCCCACTTAATAACCTAAGTTCGATCGAAAGGTAAACGCAACTGTACTGTGCTGCCTTCATTAAATCGCAATGAATGAAGGGAAGAGTAGGAAAGAAACATTGATGATTCGAAGTTTCTTCCTTTATCGAGGGAATTTCGTGAAACAAAGTAATACAACGAAGTCTCGAACGTGTATATATATATATATATATATATATATATATATATATATATATATATATATATATATATAGCTTGGAAAAATGGGAAGCCGATGGTAACTCGAGGAGTTTTAAGTTTTTCTAATAACAGTCAGAGAAATACGAGGGAAATCTTAGAGGTAATGATTTATGCTTTTGCTTTTGACTTCACTCTCTCTCTCTCTCTCTCTCTCTCTCTGTCTCTCTCTGTCTCTCTCAGTCACTCTATATCTCTACATATCTATATCTCTCTCTCTCTCTCTCTCTCTCTCTATATATATATATATCTCACTCTTTTTCTTAATTTCAACGTAAAATTTATTGCGAGAAGAAATTCCTCGATTTAGTTCTGGTTTACGTTTCCGACAGGTTCGGATATCTTTTTCGATTTACATTTGACAGTTTGACGAATAGCTCGCTAAAAATCGACGAACTCTTAGGTCAAGAAGTAGTAAGCGTTTAAGGTACGTGATATATGAAGGTGGCAGACGATAACTCGTCGTTGTGTAAGATATGATAGAAATATGTGTATATATATATATATATATATATATACACATATACACATATATATGTATGTATATTCTAGAGAGAGAGAGAGAGAGAGAGAGAGAGAGAGAGAGAGAGATACTAGTATCCTTCGAGGATAATCTAAGTTCGTGAAGGGTCCGTGATTGTGCCATCTATTATTACTCGCACGAAGACTCGGTTATTTTATTATTGATGACTTGAGTCGAGTAGAGAGGCAAGTGCCGCAAGTTCATCATACCTCGAAAGACATTCAAGAAAGTGCAGAAGTAGGGGGGGGAAAGCTATGAAATATGAAGTACCTTCGATGAGAGACGAGACGAGACGAAGAGAGAGAGAGAGAGAGAGAGAGAGAGAGGGGAAGAAACGAAGTCTAGATTCGATGCATTCCAAGATTCCTCACAAAGGATAGATCCTGATCATGAGACTCTCTCTCTCTCTCTCTCTCTATCTCTATCTATATCTTTATCTCTATCTTCTCTATCTTCTCTATCCATCCATCCATCCATCGATCTATCCGTCTTTCTTCTCTTTGTGTTATTTTTTTCCTCCTTCGATAAAGAATGATTTCGCCTCGTTGCAATTCTCTCCTAAGGAGAAATTTAATGGAAATGAAATGAGTTTAACGTCGAAATATTTTCATCTCGTCATGATATAGTTATCTAAATAATATCATACAATTGATATATATATATATATATATATATATATATATATATATATATATATATAGATGGATAGATTGATAGATAGATAGGGAGAAACAAATACCAAGAGTACGTTTTCATACGTACCGATTCGACTGGTATTTTAGTTTCATAAAAAGTCAACACGATTGGATATCGGCAAATATAAATACATACATACCAATATCGAATAGCAAAAGCGAGGTATACAATATTCACGTGTTAAAGGCTATACATACATACATACATACATATATATATATATATATATATATATATCAAGGAGCGAAAATGATTTTTAATCTGTGAACGAACGAAATCGTACCGTTCGTTTGATCTTCGTTATTTTCCTTTTTTATTTTGCCCCACCCTCACCCTCTCTCTCTCTCTCTCTCTCGTTTCCCTTTTTTTGCATTTATCGATATCGTCCAATATCGTTTACGATGATAAAGACGAATTGTTAACGGCAAAACATCGAATACAAGAAAATATATTAATCGGTAGCGTTTGATTACTTCAACTCATTATTAGCGTTTGGTATATCCATCGATTGTTCAATGAAAGTCCAAGAGGAAGAGGATGAAAAAAAGAAAAGGAGAGAAGAAAAGAAAGAATAAGAATAAGAATAAGAAGAATAAAAACGAGTCGGTAGAAACCGAATGAGTGGTAGAGATGGATATCTCCCCTAGACTGGTGTGTTTCCCCACTAGAAAATAGATCAATTTAGCACGTAGCAGCAGATGTTGGCCGGCATGAGAGTTCCCGCGAGCGCAACAGTGTATTTGCTAAGCAAATGGCCAATCATACATACTGAAGAAGGGTCGCGTCTGCATCTCATGCATTATATACCAGCTCTTCGCGTCAGATGCTCTTACAGCCGAGTCCTACATTTTCCCCTTTTACACTATCCCACCTCCCTCCCTCTCTCAGCCTCCCTCTCTCTTCTTCGCTTTGCTCGCTCATTTCCTCTTCTCTCCGACCCTCACTTCTCTCCGACCTCCTCAAACGCCCTCCACAGCCCTCGAACCCAGTCCTCACCTTTCGTACTCTTTATTCGATGATAGTAGTAGTAGTAATAGTAGTAATAGTAGTGGTAGTAGTAGTAGTACCAAGATCCAACTCTCTTCTATCTATCTCTCGCAAGGAATCGCGAAAACCCTCGGTTCCTCGTATTCGACGACGTCCATGTATTCAACGTCGAACGCCTCTTATAATATTCTATTTCCCGTATCCTCCCGGAAATGGCTTAGGATCCGGTCACGTTCCGGATAAACCGCAGGAGATCCGTTCAATCGTAGGCGTCCGAACGAAAAGGACAACGTGCCTTATTGAACCGAACCCGTTTCTCGATTATCGACTCCTTTTGAATCGAACGCGGATATATTATATATTTCATGGCCGGCCGATGCCCGTTTATGTGATTTTTTTTAAGTGGAAATATAACGTTATTTTTTTTTTTTTTTTTTTTTTGTACACACACACACACACGCGCGCGCACAATTTCTCTTGTCTGCCTTTTCCTTTCTTTCCACTTCGTCCAATCTTTTTTCTAACCATCGATACGAGTCCACTTTGACTTATAAATAATTAATAAAAATGTATTATAATATATATATATATATATATATATATATATATATAATATATAATAATAAAAATGTATACGCATATCATGTATTTATATAAACTAATAATGAATATCTCTCTCGTAATGACATTCGCGTAAACGTCGCTCTATTCGAGGACGTAGATCGTTCCTTCATTTATACAACCTTTTTCTTTTTCATTTTTCCTTTCCTTCTTCGTTTTCTAATAATCGTCGCCCGTAGCCTCGAGACTACACACGTAGTCTAGTCGTTTTTACGTCGAACACAACTCGCCGACAGCTAGGTGAGGAAAAATAACCGTTCTACGTGGGATTCGCGTACGCTCGTTTACAGCCGACAGCGAATACCGTTTAAATGTGTAATATGGTGCGCGAGAACGAGAAACAACTCGGGGTAGAGGGGTGGTGTAGGGGGGTGGGGGCGGCGGGAGGAGGTGAGAAAGGCCGCGCGTTTAACCGAAACAATAACGGCAGAAACTTCAACGCGTTGAACTCACGTTGTACTTACACGTACGTAAGTACGTACGTAACTACGCATGTATACATACATACATGTATATATATATATATATATATATATATATATATATATATATATATATATATAGAGAGAGAGAGAGAAAGAGAGAGACTTAAGTATGTAACACGTTCGATATCGTGAACGCTATTTCACCAATCCCCCTCTCGTTCGAATCTAACAGAAGATGATTTTCATTCGTTTAAATGCAAAACGCCGAGTGATATTATTTCTCTTCGTTAGTCTCTCAGAGATATTTCCACGGAGTTTTCGTACGACCGGATTATTTATGAATCTCCCCTTGATTAATCGTTCTCTCTATTACTTACGTTATTTCTCTTTTGTATTAAACGACAATCTAAATGATAATAATGATAAATAAATAAATTGATTAATTAATAATAATAAACAATAATAATAATAATAATAATAATAAGAATGAATAAATTAATTATAATCTTGAGAAATATTGTTCCACATAACGCGAACGACCATTGAAATATTACGCTTCATTCGTTTTTATATCACCATAGCTCATCTCTTTAACTTTATCAACAGAACGTTAAATGCATCGTTATGAATTTCTACGAATACGCGTCGAAAAATTTGAAATGGAATAGACGCAAACAGTTGGTCCATATTCTTTCTCCTTATTTTCTCATCATTTTCTTTTCTTTCCCTTCGTTGCTCTTTCGTAGACACGGATAAATAATTTATCCTTCCCTGGGATATATTTCGTTCGTGAGAGAAGCTGCCGTCGTGCTCGTTTAGGAATAAACGAGGAAACGTTTATGAATTGCGGAAAGGTTATCAAGAGACATCGAGGTGAGAGTTATCAAGGGACATCGAGGTCAAAGGGCAAAGGGTTACATTGAAATATTCTCGTGGCAACGATTAAAGATGCTTCAAATCGATCCACGTGAGGACAACAATTTTCCCGAAGAATTCTTTTTCTTTTCTCCTTTCGTCTCTCTCCTTCCTTACGTATATTATCTCTTTGAGCGATAACATTTTTATGTCTTCTTCTCTCTCTCTTTTTGAAAGGGATAGAGGATGGGAGAAATCGTAGGATCGTATTAAAAAAAAAAAAAAAAAAAAAGAAGAAGAAGAAGAAAATAATGAGAAATAAAATAGACGTACGATGGAAATACTTACTCGAGGAAAGTGAGAGACATACGTATATATTATCAAGGCAGTCATATTTCCTCAAAGAATTATTCAATTCGTTTCGATTTGTCTAACCATTTACGAGTTCTCCATCCCGTTCATAGAAAATTATTATTCCAAGATACAACGGAACCGATTTAATTAGAATATCCCATTTCAACGGAGAGACACTGACAATGGATGTGAAAACCATGGAGGAGGAGGAGGAGAGGGAAGATACACATTCAAGGACGAATAAGCAGGATATATTCGGTCACTATTTCATATTAGAATTTTCTCCTGTTATCGCACTCTCGTATTGTGTAATCTAATATTGTTCTCCTCGTACATTCCTAAGAACACCTTTGCCGTGGTTTTGATTTACTATCTTTCATAGAGCTATGAGAATTTTAATGAAATAATAACAACAACACCTTTAAACCTCAGAGAGAATGTTGTTGTTGTTGTTATTTTTGCTTCCCCAAGGAAAACTAAGCTGTTTTCAAATGTGTGCAAGGTTATTAATGATAACACCTAGATCAGTGGTTAGAGGATTGAGAGGGGCGGTATCCAAGAAAATTATATAATTAAAAAATATAATGCATAACGCAAGTAAATCCTTCTCGTTTCGAAAAATTTGTTTCTCAAATCTCATTATACTATTTCCCTTATCCTTCTTCTTTCTCCTTTTTAAAAAGTAAATCGAAACACGATCAATCCCCGACATACGTATCGATGATATTTTTATCTTCTTCCTCATTTTCCTTTTTTTTTTTTTTTTTTAATTTTCTTCGATTCTAAATCATTGTCCACGATAAAACGGACAACGTTTGTCCCATTTCGAACAACGCTCGAATTTCCCAGAAGAGAAAGTTCGATCGGTATGATCAAGGATCAATTTCTAGGATGATTATATATATATATATATATGTATGTATGTATGTATATATGTATGTACAGTTTCATACTATTGGATTACATTGCAATAAAACTCAATTAAAACTTCATCAGACGCACATGTTTGAAGTGTGTATGTGTCTGTGTGTGTGTTTGAGAAAGAGAGAGAGAGAGAGAGAGAGAGAGAGAGAGAGAGAGAGTGGTGGGGCAGGGTAGGGGACAGAGATGTAGATAGACAGAAGGGTTTGGGCTTATCGGCACGCGGTACTCGTTAAACATCCCCATTCGTAATCCACTTAACGAAGTCACGCTATCCGCAAATAAAATCACACCTTTGTCGTACACGTAACCATCCATCTACGTACGGTTCCCATTGTGTTAATCGTACGTGTTTTCCTATCATTGAATAAAAGGAATGATAGATTAATCGATATATCTGTTCGTAACGTTTCTATCGAAGAAAGAAATATAACGAAAATTTTCTGATTCGACAACGGCGAAAGTACGAAAAGAAACAAAAAATAAAAAAAGAAAGAGACAAGAGGAGAAATGAAAAAGAAAAAACGATTAACCGAGGAAGATCGGATAAAAATGTAAAAAGAGAAGATATATATTTAAATATATACATGTGTGTGTGTGTGTACATATGTATTTTTCTACCTTCGAGTAATAAAATACGCGCACGCTTATGTAAATAACACGAACTCTTCAATTATGGAAGGGATATTTCAACTGAGAGAGAGAGAGAGAGAGAGAGAGAGAAAGAGAGAGAAAAATAAATCTTCGTTTGTGAATTTAGCATGGACAGAGCGAATGGATACCTACATGTGATCGTTTATTATGTAAAAAGTTCTTGATTACTTAAACATTTGCGAAACCAGAAACGACAGCTGCGGTAGCTTCTTTTGAATTTAATGAATGCCGTCTCCTATCTCTATCTCTCGTTTTTACGTTCGACCTCTCTCTCTCTCTCTCTCTCTCTCTCTCTCTCTCTCTCTCTCTCTCTCTCTCTCTCTCCCTCTCTCTCTCTTTCGATCTCTCGATCTCTTCGATAAAATGAAAAACTTGGTATCTTTCGTGTTAGCGACCACATAGCCTAGTGGCTTTAATAAATTACATAGAGAACTTCTTTTTACGGCTATGATAGATGTTTGATCTATAATACGAATCATAAAAAAAAATTATATATATATATATATATATATGTGTGTGTGTGTGTGTGTGTGTGTGTGTGTTTGTGTTTGTGTGTGTAATAAAAAGATGGAGTATCCTTCGATATCCTGTGGATACTTTGACGTTAAGGGATTATCTGTATATATAGGGGAAGATACTACTCAATCGAGAAAATCAAAGACTTAATTGATATTCATCGAGTCAACAAGGGAATCGCGCTATCGTTTATTTTATTCTCCGTTGAACACTCGATCAATTATCGATAAACTCACATATCGATTAATCACGGTACAAAGTAAAAATATTTCACAATCCGTGAGGGAGAAAATATATATACATATATATATATAAATATATATATATATATATATATATGTGTGTGTGTGTGTGCACTCGCATGTGTATGCATGTGCATCCTATGTACGTACGTATATATAATAATATTCTGTTGATGCTTCAAATGAATATTTATCAAAGAATAGCAAAGATAGGCGGGATCGTTTGTCAAACGACGGTTAATTAAATCAATATTATCAATTTAACAAGTTGATTATCGGCGAAGCGTTAATCATTAATTTAACGAGAATAATCCTGAAACCCTCTACGTAATCCTATTTATAAGCGTTGAAGGTGATGATTTAAAAAAAGAAAAGGGAAAAAAAAAGAAATTACACGTTCCACGTTATCTTTGCAAATTGTGTCCATTGGGTTCTTCAATTTTGCTAACGTGACGTCAAATTTTTACGATTTCAAATAAAATTACAAAGAAGATCAAGATTGATGATGATGATGATGATGATGATGATGATGATGATGATGATCGCGAGTAAAAACGAAAGGAACAAAAAAGACGAGAGTGGGCAAAAGCAATTGGAAAGATCGAAACGATTCGGTCGAATCTCTTTCGGGAATGTACATATGTTTCGTAATAAACATTGACATGTGCATTTTATTAAAAAGTATATTTTATTTAAAAAAAAAGGATGTCGAGCAAGGAGGCATCTTCTTTTTATAAAAACGTCATCGAAATCTCATGGAATCCATTTGTCCATGGCAAACATGTACCCACGTAAATATATATATATATATATATATATGTATATGTATATGTATATGTATGTACGTTTTATCTAAGCAAACGTAGTACGTTGAAGTTAAAAGGGAGATCTGTTGGAAGATAATTAGAAGAAGATGAAAGTCCATTAATACCGATTAGTAGACTAGAGTTATATAAAATACGATTGAAAGGGCTAAAAAGAAAGGTGGAAAGGAAATGAGGTAGGGGTAGAAATGAAAGGGCTTGAGAGAGAGAAAGAGAGAGGGAGATGGAGAGAGAGAGAGAGAGAGAGAGAGAGAGAGGTCTCCCACGACAAAGGGTACGGTCGACATTATCTTATTATCCGCTAATTTGTACTTTGAAAAAGCTCCTTCTTTTCTCCTCTCTTTTCTTTTTCATTCCGTTATAGTAATTGAATTAACATTATATAACGCTTATAATTCGTTAATTCTAAATCTTCGAATATTATATCGGAGGATATAATACGATATTATTATTGGCATATATACCATATATATATATTATTATAATCATTCAACAAGAGGAACTATCCAGTTCGCGTATAGGATCAAATTTTGAATTCGGATCGATCTATCAACGATGAACTCGTTTATCTTCTTCCCCTCTCTCTCTCTCTCTCTCTCTCTCTCTCTCATCTTTCTTCCAAACATTTATTCACATTTCTTTCGTTCTCTTTTTTTCCTTTCTAATTTTTTCTATTCTTTTCCTTTCCTATCCTTTCTCTCCTTCCCCGCTCTTATCGGACCTCGAGGGAGGGAAAAGAGGAGAGACAGGGGGGAGGGAGAACGCTCCTTTCTCTCTGTCCCGTACTATGGCCGCGTACCACAGGGCAAAAATGCGATTGCATATAATCGCAGGGACTTAATTTATTCCAAAGCGACCCGATGGGAGAGCCTCGGTCGGTTGGTCGGTCGGTCGGTCGGTCGGTCGGTCTTCGCCCGGCTGGGAAAAGGGCTAAAGTAAAAGGTAGGCGGGGTGGGGGGAGAAACGAAACAAAAGGAGAGGGAGGGGGGGAAAGAAATAGAATAGATGGGGAAAACGTTATTAAATTCCCCAGCGTTGAGTTGAAAGCAACGTTGGTGGTTGGTTAAAACACTGAGAGTTATTCGACTAGCACTGCTTACCTACCTACCTACCTACCTACCTACCTACCTACCTACCTATCTACCTACCTACCTACCTACCTGCCTGCCTACCCCTCCTACCTGCCTGCCTACCTACCTACCTACCTACCTACCTACCCCTCTTAACCCCTACCTACCTACCTACCTACCTACCTACCTACCTACCTGCCTGCCTACCTACCCCTCCTACCTACCTACCTACCTACCTACCCCTCTTAACCCCTACCTAACTACCTACCTACCTACCTACCTAACCTTCTCTCCCTTCTCTCCTCCTTTAACTGTACCCCACTCCCCTCGAAACAATTTAAACGAGACGCGAAATTGTTTCCCAAACGAAATCCCTCCCTTTTCTTCTACTCCTCCTCCTACTCCTTCATCTACTCGCTTGATTTCTCAACCGCAAGAACAACCTCCCTTCTTAACGATCAACGCTTCGCTCTCTCTCTCTCTCTCTCTCTCGCTCTTCTTTTCCCTTTCTCTCCCTTTCTTTCCTTTTCCTTTTTTTCCCTTTCGTTTTTCCTTCCCTTTTTCCCGTTCTTCTCTTCGTTCCTCTCTCTCTTTTTTTTTCATCCTTCCTCTTCTTCTTCTTCTTCTCCTTCTTCTTCTTCTCCTTATTCTTCCTCTTCCTCCCTCTACGTCTCAAAGTTTAGAGAGATCGATTAGAAAGCATAGACCCGCGGGATATATACATTCACGTGAGTTTCCTCGTCTAAGAAACACGTTCGATGGGGTGTAGGGTGGGATGGGATTTGTGGTGAGGTGAGGTGAGGTGAGGTGAGGTGAGGTGAGGAGGGTGAGTCGATTCTCGCCAAAAAAAAAGAGGAAGGAAGGAAGGAAGGAAGGAAGGAAGTTGGTAGAGTCCCGCGTTCCTGGAGTTTCGTTACGTCGGGGGGAGGGGGGAGGGAAGGGGACAAGGGTGGATGGGGGAAGGGAAAAGGTTCTACTATTTAAAATTGTATAGAGTATACTTCGGCAGTTCGAGGAAAATTCATAGTCGCATAAATCGCACGTTATCGCTTTACGAATCTAGAACACGTTGGAGGGTATCCCTTTCGCTCGCTTCCATCCCTCCACCTCCACCTCCACCTCCACCTCCACCTCCACCTCCACCTCCTCCTCCTCCTCCTCCTTCCCCTCAACGGAGTAACGTAAGTGCCTAAGCGCAACCTTTCAACCTTACACGGTCTATGAACCACATTGCTTAGCTCTCATGACGTGTTTTCGCGTTTATAGAATATCGAAGAGGTACCACACACGTACGCACACATGTTCCTCGAACAAATTTTCAAAGTAGGATGTTCTGTTCCTTTTTTTTTTATTTTATTTTATTTTATTTTATTTTATTTTATTTTATTTAAGAGTAAACTGGGATAGGCTGCTTGGCGGGACGGTGGAGGGTGGTGGTAAGAGGGTTGGGATTAACAACGTCGTGGGATTTCAAACAAAGTTAAAGGACAATGGGAAAGGAAGAAATATAACATTGCAAAAAGAAAGGAAGAATGAGAATGTAAAACGACAAATGAATCAACGAACGAATGAACGAACGAACGAACGGACGAACGAACGAACGAACGAACGAATTAATGAACGAATTAATGAACGAACGAGAAAGAGAAATTCATTATTTGATAATCAGGCTAATAACGTACCGGAGAGGGTGTATGGCGGGGATAACGGGGGGGAGGGAGGTGGGGCAACGGAACGATTCTTTTAACGATTCGATCCATCGATCTATCTATCTGTCCAATCCTTGTTATAGACGTTCGTACGATTAAATATATACGAGTCTCATTGACGTGTTTCGTCGGAATGTCGTATGAATTATTTAAATCGACGTTACACATAGAATCCGGGGATAATGGACGTTGACGATTTCTCGATCGTAAAGTCTACGATCCAGAAGAAAAAAAACAATCTACGATCCAGACGTCGAATATATGCGTCTCGTTCTGTGAAACGCTTATATTAATTCTCTCTCTCTCTCTCTCTCTCTATCTATCTTTCCGTGTGTGTATTCGTCTGTCTCTCTTTCTCAATATCCACCATATACGATGTCGTAAAAATGTAAAGTAAGAAACAAATAATAATAATAATAATAATAATAATAATAATAATAATAACAATACAACGATAATGATAATGATAATAATAATACGTAAGGATGTGAAGTGAGTAACAAATAATAAATAAACACAAAAGAGAAAAAACAAAAAAAGAAAAGAAAAAATTACTACTCATACACTTTTGGAACGATGAAAATTGAATAACATTCTTCCAAGTCGAAGTGGGCGAAGGTTTAAAAATTTTACAGTATGGTACGATGATGATCGTTTGTTTCGTGCGTTACACTCAATGCCGAGTGTTTTTTATTTCTTTATTTTTCCCCCACCTTTCTTCTCAAAGTAAAAAGTTCGAGAGGTAAAAAGAGAAGGTAGAACTCTGCGTGGGCGTGAGAGGGGAGGTATAGGAAGGAGGAGGAGAGAGAGAGAGAGAGAGAGAGAGAGAGAGAGAGGAGGGAACGAAGGATTGGAAGAGAAAATATTTTGAAAAATGTAATCCCTTCTGTCTTACGACGGGAAAAGGAGCCCATGTACTCGAAATACTTATTCCACGTTCGGTCGTATCCCATAACGTATTACGTGTATATACGTGAAATAATGGTACGTAAAATGAAGGTACATAGGCCAGAGAGTGCGCGTTTAAATAATCATGAAAACTATGAAAGTCTCGGCTATAAAACTTTACCGAGAGCGAGCAATACGTAATGTCTAAATAATTGATGTTGCGTGAAGAATTCGATGAAACTATATATATATATATACACACACACACACACACATATGTGTATATATGTATATATATATATATATATATATATATATATTCGTTCACGTTCCAACACGTTACCCAACGTTTATATTTGACCTAATTTTCTTCGCTTAATAATGATAATAATAATAATAATAATAATAATAATAATAATAATAATAATAATAATAATAATAATAATAATAATAATAATAATAATAATAATAATAATAATAATAATAATAATAATAATAATAATAATAATAATAATAATAATAATAATAATAATAATAATAATAATAATAATAATAATAATAATAATAACAGGTAAACGTGTCGTTGTCGCCATTATCGTCATCGTCGTCGTCGTCGTTTTCATAATTAACACAGCTGGCATTCGATTAACCTTCACTCGCAGATATTTCAATAGGGTAATTCAACGATATAACTATTATCTAAATCGTCGCATATTTTTTGTCTTTTTCAGTTACTCTTATTTTTTCTCTCTTTCTTTCTTTTTCTCGTTTTTTTCTTTTTTAACCTCAATTATGTCAATTTCTTTTTTTTTTTTTTATAATTGCAACGTCACATGTGCGTGCCATCTCTCTCTCTCTCTCTCTCTCTCTCTCTCTCTCTCTCTCTCTCTCTCTCTCTCTCTCTCTCTCTTACTGCTTTCTTTCTTTTTTATAAATCTCGGAGAAAGATTTCCCCTGGAGAAGTTTTATTGAAAAAAAAAAGTGTGTTGGGCGGGCAGAGGGTGGCGAGGAAGAAATCGCATTGGTAATAATCCATCGTTTTCTCAGACTCGATTTTTCTTCCCTTTTCTTTCTCACTCTCCTACTTTTCTTCTTCTTCTTCTTCTTCTTCTTCTTCTTCTTCTTCTTATACTTCTTCTTCTTCCTTTAGACGTTGCATTGAATAACGTACAATTAAAGTTTTAATCGAAAACGTCGAGGCAAACGAGAAGGTGTGTGTATGTGTGTCAGAGAGAGATAAAGTGAGAGAAAGAGGGAGAGATAGAGATAGAGGGGGGAGGAAAAGTGTCAAGGTAAAATGGCGACGACCAGTTTCTACTTGACGATAGTTTAGAATCAAGCTGATATTGCTGTTTATAGCGTTGTCTGTGAGCTGTTGAAGATGATGTTATAAGTTGTAAGCAATAGTAACTTTCTCTCTCTCTCTCTCTCTCTCTCTCTCTCTCTCTCTCTCTCTCCCTCCCTCCCTCTTTATCTCTCTTTTTCTTCGCTGAAACTTTGAAGTTACATCATTAGATGGAAAGGCGACACGGTTTGAACGCTCACAGAAAAACGAGAAATAAGAACCAATCTCTCCCTCTCGCTCCTTTCCTCGAAACGTTTTCCACGTAGACAGATATAACGAGGAAGGGGGGGGGGTGGGTGTTCTTCAGTGAGTCTGATCTCCAACAAATAAATAAATAAATAAATAGTCGCGAACGTATATTCAATAGTTTCCAATACGCAATGAATTAAATTTATGACAATTGATCCAACTCTTTCTTCCTTTTCTTTTATTTATTTTTTTTTTTTTTCGATTAAAAAAATACAAGGTCATCCCGATTACATGGAATAATTGTTTTTTGTATTTGTTTATTTATTTTTTGTTTTATTTTAATAATAACGTAGATTATTGTTAAATCGTGATTAACGTATATGCGTGTGCGTAACGTGCGTGTGCGCGTTCGTATGTACATACATAAATACATCCATACATACATATATACATACATACATACATATATTTCTTACTTGGCTATAGTAAAAAGACCAAGGAATATTAGTCGACATTTTCAAGTTTACAGACGACCAATACTTGAACTTTACAGACTTATGTATATTTTCTCTTGGTGTTGGCCTCGTTTTCAAAATGTTTAACGAAGAGGATCCTCTCCTTTCAACGAGTGTACATACTCTCTCTCTCTCTCTCTCTCTCTCTCTCTCTCTCTCTCTCTCTCTCTATCTATCTATCTATCTATCTATCTCTATCTCTATCTCTATCTCTATCACCACTTTTATTTCCTTTCATACTTTCCTACGACTCTTAAAAAAAATCGTTAATTTCGTTAATTTACGACTTGGAAAAGGAGTTCCTCGTAAATTTTTTTGTTTCCACCTTTTTTCCCTTTTTCCTCCTCTTTAATTCGTATTCGTTAATTCATTCGTTTTAATTAGATGTCTCGACGGGTGGAATAATTATGTCAATATTTATTCCCTTCATAAATACCGTAGAAATATTTCTTATACGTTTTATTGATATCCTTATATAATATTTATTTATCGATATGATCTAAAAGTAATAAGATTCATTCGTTCGTTCATTCTTACATTCATTCATTCATACATTCATACATTCATACGTTCATTATTTCGTTCATTCTTCCATTGAATAGGAACACGACATAGTTCTCCAAAATCGATCACAATTGGCATTTGTGTTTGCATACTACAGCTTGTAAAGCCGTCAGCGTTAAATACACGAGGGGGTTTGATTTTGTGAGCTTGATGGGAGAGGGATGACGAGGGTTGGGACGAAGTGAGATGGGGTGAGATGAGGTGAGGTGAAGCGGGTCAGGTTGGGGTGGAATGAGGGTGGGGTTGACTGAGTTAACGTGTAACGACCGGTATCGGCAATTTCTGTGGAGCAACGCATTCAATGCTGTAACGTACTCTAACCGGAAGCACCAATCCACGCAATTGATCGTGGACCGTGATAGGACGATAAGCAGTTACTCTTTTTGAAAACAATTTCTATAAATAAACGTCAGGATAAACGCACGTGTACAACAGAACTATTCTTTGATATATATATATATTTATATTTATTCTCTCTCTCTCTCTCTCTCTCTCTTTTGGACTATTCCACATCCCACCACCCGCCTGCCCCCCTCCCTTCCCACCCCATGAAATGTCTTCCTTTTTCTTTTTTTCCCTCTCGTTTTGTTTCACTCTTTTCTCTCTTTTTCTTTTTTTTCCTCTCTCGATAAAGCACCCAACGCTTCGAGCATACTTTGTTTTCATCTTTTGTTAGAAAAAAAAAAAAAAAAAAAAGAAAAAGAAAAGAGAAAAAGAGAAAAAAAATCACAGGATCGAACCAAACCGATATTCCATTCGTTCGTTTGAAAAATGAACGTAGTACATTTCGACATCATGTCGAGCATCACCGGAGAGTATCTTTCAATCTCTCTCTCTCTCTCTCTCTCTCTCTCTCTCTCTCTCTCTCATTCTCTCTCTCACTCTCTCTCTCTCTCACTCTGTGATCGGTCAATTTATGTACCGCGACGTTCTATTATCGTTCGATTGTAATTTGCATGAGATCTATAAATTTTTCCGACATTGTCGAGGTAAATCTATGAAAGCGTTGACGCGAATAAAATGAGACAATCAAAGAGTGAGGGAGATAGACGGGGAGAGCGGAGAGAGAGAGAAAGAGAGAGAGAGAGAGAAACAATGTAGGTATGTAACGCTGAACGACCCTCCGATTTTAATTAGAATCGGTTGGACGTGTTCGAGCGTATGCATTAATTGATCCAATTTGTGCGGCAAAACACTTCTCCGATTTTCGATATGCCGGTTCCCGACTAGGAGAGAACTTGGAGAGATAAAAAAACAAATAAAAAAATAAAAAAAAAAAAAGAAAAAATGAAATTGTACACCCTCTATCCCTTTCCCTCTTATATATCGATCAGGTCCGTTTTCCGCCAATTTAGGAATTATTTCATTTGCGTCT
>OU426857.1:3106453-3108953 GCA_911387685.1 Dolichovespula media | reverse complement strand
TGCACACGTTCGCGAGATAAGGGAATTGTAAGGGGGGGGGGGGGGGGGGAAGGGAGAAAATGAAGAGAGAAAGACAAAATAACGAAATTGTGGGTCGGTGACACAGCTCCCTCAGAATAACGCTTTAACACGTTTACTTCTAATAATATCATATTCCACGAATTTAGACGAAGAGAAAGAGTGAGAAAGGGAGGGAGGGAGGGAGGGAGGGAGGGAGGGAGAGAGAGAGAGAGAGAGAGAGAGAGAGATAACGTAGCTTTGTTATTTCAACTTCTCTACGAACGTCAGAGGTGATATTTTCAAAAGAACCTGAACAAGTTTTGTGCACGATATTACGCAGATATCGTACGAAAGAGAGACAGAAAGATAGACTGACGGACAGACAGACAGAGAGAGAGAGAGAGAAAGAGAGAGAAAGTACTTTAAGGGAGGCCACATTCTTGCTTAATCAGGATTCTCAGCTCGACTTTCTTCTCCAACTTTTCCAATAACGTTCCTTCCTAGACCGAGAAAGCTTTCTCTTTTTTTTTTTTTTTCTTTTTTGGTGAGGTGATGGGGTTTGGTAGGGTAGGAGGAGGACGAGGAGGAGGAGAAGAGGGGGAGGAGAGGGTGTTGGGAGACCGAGAGATCTTCAAAAATAGAAACAAGCGACTAAACATTTGTGAATCTCTCGAGTTAGCAAATGGACGTATAAGAAGAAATAATATTTCTATCTCTCAAGAAAAAAAAAGAGAGAGAGAGAGAGAGAGAGAGAGAGATCTTTTTTAGAAACCCTCGGGACGTTTATCGGTCTATTAGGCAAAGAAAAAAGAAAATAAGAAGATGAAGAAGAAGAAGAAGAAAAAAGAAATAGAAAAGAACGAAGGAACGAGAACGAAAGAAAAAGAAGAGAAAAGAAATGAGAGGTGGCGCGAAAAGAATGGAAAAAAGAAGGGTTAGACGAAAAGGCAGAGAAAGAGAGAGAGAGAGAGAGACAAAAATGAGGAATGAAGAGGACGAAGAGGGGGGAAAAAGGAAGAGGAAAAGTTTCAAAAGGAAAATCTCGTCTCGAAAGATCCCTCAAAACGTGAAACCAGAAGCTTAACTTAAGACGATGCTGGTCAAGCTGGCAGGCTTGCTAGTAGTCGATACAAAGCACCGTGTCAGCACGATAGGATGACGCACATAAACTAGAAGAGAATAGAAGAATCGGACATCTCTCTCTCTCTCTCTCTCTCTCTCTCTCTCTCTCTCTCTCTGTCTCTTTACTTAGTCTATTTCTTTCTTTCTTTCTTTCTTTCTTCCTTTCTGTCCTTATATTTCTCCCTGTGGAGTGGACGAGCCTAAGCACTTCAGTTGCTCGAAACGCGTGCAAAAGAAATCGTAGGTTGCTTGAAGGTAGAGAAGACTTAGAGATGGTTTGAGGTCATGCATGTTGTAGGAATACCTCAAGGAAGAAGAGAATTCTTTGGCAAACGGCCACCTTGAGTATCTCTCCTGTGTTTGGCAGAATTTGTCCTCCTCCTCCTCCTCCTCTACCACCTCCATCTCCACCTCCTCATCCTCTTTTTCTTCCTCTTCGACCTCGTCTCTCGTCTCTCGTCTTTTTCATATATATATATATATATATATATATATATATATATATATATATATATGTATGTATATATGTGTGTGTATGTCTTGCGTGTCTTTGTGTCTATGTATGCGTTTATGTATATATTCATATATGTATGTATGTATGTGTGTGCATGTTTCTTCGTATTCTCGCCTCTTTCTCTTCTTTTCCCTGCGGTCTCTTTCCTCCATCCTCGACGCGTCCGGATACATGTATTTGGTTACACGAGATACTCTCGTGCATTTCAAGTCGAATGTTTGATGGCACTCTTCTAGAAGCCAAGCTTACGGCAACCAAATTTTCATGTGTACGTTTATATACGTATGTGCGTATATATGTCCTACGTACGTACGTACGTACGTACGTATGTATGCATGCATGTATGTATACGTACGTACGTATGTATTCCTTTTGGGACGAACTGTCGTGAGAATAATCTTTGAAGACATACGACCAGTGAATCGTAGTCGGGTGTTGTGAGAAAGAACGATTCGTATAGATTTGAAAATATACATTAACCATATCGAATTCTTTGTTAATTTGATCGATACCTCAAAAGAATTTATCCTTCGTAGTTTAATTAATTTTATTTGTTAATTACGATGGGATAACTCGATACTTTTCAAAATGTTTATTAATTATTATTCGTTTCAGTTACCTGAAAGTCTTCGATAATTGGATTCGTCTGTTGAAAATTCAAATGATCCCAATTATCTTTAAGAGCGAGTACGTTCCGATAAAAAAAAAAAAAAAAAAGAAATAATAAGTAAATAAATAAATAAAAATTTAAAAAAGAAAAATTAACAAAACGCACTTACATACTTTTTTCGAAATATATATATATATATATATATATATCGAAGGATATATCGCGATGGTAGTAATTATTAATAATCCTTTAGC
>OU426857.1:3088953-3103953 GCA_911387685.1 Dolichovespula media | reverse complement strand
AGAGAGATAGAGAGATAGAGGATGTACGTATATGCTGGTACATGGAGGATGAGAAATAGGAGTAGAACGTTATAGATGGCTGATTTGTTGATCGATGTGGTTGGCAGGCTTGGTGCAATGCAGTGCTCCCGTTACTCCCGGCCTATTCTTGGATTTCTTCTTCCTTTCTCTGTTTCTATCAATTCGTCTGAGGGAAAAGGTAACAACCAGTAGAGCCCTGCGGAGTTCCCAACCCTTATATACCTTCCTCGTTCACTCCACCCCAACCCTCTCCCGCTTACCCAACTCTTACTTCCGTTTCCTTTTCCGGTCTCTACTTTCCGGAAAAAGAAGAAGAAGGAGGAGGAGGAGGAGGAGGAGGAGGAGGAGGAGGAGGAGGAGTTCGTTTCATTACTCGTTTCAGATTTTCCGTAATTAAGCGTTCGTACATCCTCCTCGTCGTCATAGTCGTCGTCATAGTCGTCGTCATAGTCGTCCTCGTCGTAGTAGTCGTCATTACCGACCACGACCAACACCTACAATCTATTTATCCATCTGTCTCTATTATTTCTTTTTTCCTTTCCTACGGACACGAACGTTTCATTCTTTTTCCACGATAGAGGGACAAATCTTTTTTGCAACTATAGAATCTTTCTTTTTCATTCTTATTTAAACAACAACCGTACCTCCTCTTCTTATCTCGTTAAAAACTAAATAGAAATTTTATATCGTCCTATATCTACCCTATACCCTCTCCAATTCCAACCCCCTCGCCCCTCGCTCCCCCCCCCCCCTCCCGCTATACGTTTTTCCATGGATTGCATCGTACCTTGTCGCGAGCTCGAAAGAGAATTCGTAGAACGTCGGTGAAACGATAAAGAAAAAGGGTACGAGTTCGCAAAGCGCGTTTCAACGAAAAATCTTTCGATAAGTACACCCTGTCGAGGACCTTTGCAAGTAGGAACGAGAAAATGAAAGAGAAAGAAAGAGACAAAGACAGAGAGAGAGAGAGAGAGAGAGAGAGAGAGAGAGAGAAAGATAAAGAAGAAAAGATGCATCTACCCTTTGTAGTCTCGTCTCGTATTCGTCGTCTTTCACGAATAGAAACGAATGCAACCACTCTTAGGGGAACGCTTCGGGGAAACAAAATCAAGCCGGAAGTCTAGAAGGGAAAGAGAGGTAGCGCGATGGTATCGTCGTGGGAGTCACGACAATCCTACGAAATATTTCTCACTACTATCAGAAGCAACAGCAGCGACAGCGACATCGACAGCGACAATGACGGCGACAGTAGAACTCACCGAACTTCTCTCTCTCTCTCTCTCTCTCTCTCTCTCTCTCTCTCGCTCTTCTCAAAGCTTCGTTCGATTTCCTCTTTCCGTCGTTCGATTCGTCAGGAAAAAAACGAATGCCGTTTAAAAAGGAAAAGAGAATACGTGAAGAGTGTAAAGACTGTCGCGAGGAGGAATCCTTCGTATTCGAACGATAATCGTCGGATAATCGAGGAACTTGAATGAAACGGGACGACGGAGTTTAGGTTCCTAGGTAGGTAACCTTGTGTATCAGGGGAGTGAGCGAGATAGAGGGTGTACGTTCGAGAACGTGGTGGGAGGGAGAGAGAGAGAGAGAGAGAGAGAGAGAGGTGCCTCTCGTAGGAGAGATAAGTCTTCGGGGTCGAACGGTGGCGCGGGTCAATTGGGCACTTCGTCGGAACCATTTAAACATTTCGAACGACGTTGTGTATCCTACGTGCCTCCATCTATCTATCTCTCTCTGCTTCTATCTATCTATCTCTCTCTATCTATCTATCTATCTATCTATCTATCTATCTATCTATCTATATATCTATCTATCTATCTATCCCTATCTCTCTCCTATACATTTATCTAGAAATGTGAACGAGCGATCGAGAGAGAGAGAGAACGAAAATGGGGGCGTACTCGAGACGCTCCCCTCGTACGTGGCAATTCCCAGGGAGAGCGTAATCCCGTACGTTCGACGGTTCTCTGATTCGCACGATCGCGCAATTCGGTCTTTCCCACTGAGAATGCGCCCTTACTCCGTCTCGTCCTCGTAATGCGCACGAGCTTATATCACGAAAGGTCTGATGCAACCGTGTGTGTTCGCTTCTATGTATATATATATATATATATATATATATATATATATGTGTGTGTGTGTGTGCGTGTGTGTGTATGTATATATATATATATATATATATATATATATGGGGTATACGCTCTTCTTTTACCGTAGATTTTCTTCTCGATCTGTGTCGACCCGAAAGGAATCCAGTAAATTTTTCTTTTTTTTTTTTCCTTCCTCTTTTTACTTTCTATCCTTCTATCCTTCTTCCTTCTCTCTCTCTCTCTTTCTCTCTCTCTCTCTCTCTACCTGACTTTTTACCTCATTGATTTCTTTATGCGTTGAAATTGTGTTAAATGCTCGTCGTGCGTTTCTTATTTATTTATTTATTTATTTATTTATTTATTTATAATATTTTGTTTTCTTATTGTTGTTGTTGTTGTTGTTGTTGTTGTTGTTGTTGTTCGTTAACAAGTAACAGTCGTGATAATCAATCGCATTGAGTCGAAGTGGATTCAAGAATTATAAACTCGCTTTACGCATTCAAACTCTGAGAATCATCGCGAGACCAGCCCGTCTCGGACGTCCGGGACTTTATTAATTCGATTCTATGCATTTCTCGGTGGTGGTCAGCTATTCTCGGATAATTTGAATATTTCGTATGCACCTCTCGTTACACTTACGTGTTTAATAGACGATGCCGCCATGAATGCTAATGAAATTACAGAGGTGGATAATAATATATGCGAAATAGTCGGAACTCTCCGACTGAAAGAAAGAGAGAGAGAAAGAGAGAGAGAGAGAGAGAGAGAGAGAGAAGTACTTATATAATTTTCATTGGTGGCAATTTTTTTCTTTAAACCTTTCAAAATACGAATTTTCCAAATAATACGCATTTCGCGTTTTATTAACATTTCTTCGAGCTCGAGGCGACTGGCCTGATGGTGCCGATGGTGATGGTATTTTGGTGGTGGTGAGGGGTACGGTGGGAAATCAATGCAATTGTACGTTTTCATCGTGAATCATTAATTTCTTTTTTTTTCTCTCTCCCTCTCCCCTTCTCTCTATCTCTCTCTCTCTCTCTCTCTCCCTCTCTACGTTAATTCGCTCGAACGAAATGAACGAAAGCAATATCAACTTCGAAACGTTCCCAAATGTTATTTGTTAATAACGTTTTAAAGGGCAACCAATCGGTGAAAAGGGAATTTAAAAAAAAATAAATAAATAAAAAAAGGCAAAAAAACGAACGGGGAACGCGAGAACGAACGTCGGTATTTGTATAATTTGTCGAAATCGATATCGTTAAAATATCTCATATTATCGATACAATAAATTTTCGTCAATCTTCTCAAATCGACGTTCGCGTTTACCTTCTATTCTATCTATTTTTTCCTTTTTTCTTTTCTTTTTTTTTTTATCGTCGTCGTCGTCGTTTTATATTGTACATCATTTTATTATCATCAGGGACGTACATATACTCATACATTCGATTAATACGACATTGGTATTTCCCGATCTAATTTAAACAATAATTCTCTTTTATCCTTAATTTATCGTTACGATCGTATTACTGCTCTCTCTCTCTCTCTCTCTCTCTCTCTCTCTCTCTCTCTCTTTCTCTGGAAAATAAATCGGTGATCAAACTCAAAAGTTGCTAGAGAAAGAGAGAGAGAGAGAGAGATTAGAGAATGAAAAAGAGAGATAGAGAAAGCGAGTGAGAGAGAGAGAGAGAGAGAGAGAGAGAGAGAGAGATACGTTCGTCTTGGTCTTCGAAATGAAACGGCGAAGCTAATTTCAGATTCCGCGAGTTACTCTACTCACCGGTATAGAGAAAGAGAAAGAGAGAGAGAGAGAGAGAGAGAGAGAGAGAGAGAGAGAGAGAGTCGAGAGAGGATATATAGGAATTTTAATAAATCTCTCTAGCTGACGTGTACGTTCCACTCGTAGTGATTTTCACCCTTGCGCGATATATACATTCATAAAGTAGGAGAGATAGTCTAACGTTCCACAACAGCTATGGAGAATTATAGTATATGGTTGTGAGTGTAACCACGATTATATTACACAATCCAACCACAAACTTCGGTATAGTTGTTTAGGTTGAAGTAGGTACATTGATATTCTCAGAATTCTCTCTCTCTCTCTCTCTCTCTCTCTCTCTCTCTCTCTCCTTCTCGTCTTTCAAACAACCAAGCTTTCGATCTCTTTCTCTCGAGAGTACCATATGTACCTACATATATTACAACCACGCGAGCACACACATACGCACACGCGTGAACGCACGCATATATGTATGCATATATATATATATATATATATATATATATATATATTTATATATTTATATATGTATATATTTATATATATATATATATATATGTATGTATATTTGATAGTAAACCGAACGACACATTTGCCACCCTGTTGCTGTTCTGAAAAAGTTTCGAAAAAGTTTCAGTCTCTCTCTCTCTCTCTCTCTAAAAGCAAACCATTATTGTACATACGACGTATCGTAAATTTTCTTAAAATCTCGGTATATTCATTTTACGAGCATATATACATACATGTATATAAGAAACAGGGGTGCGGGAGGGGAAGGAGGCAGAGATGAAACGATTCATTCCCCCCCCCCTCCTCTACCCTCCACCACCACCATAAAAATACGATTTCTAATAGGATATTTAATTACGAGATATTAAACGAAAGTGCAAATACTGTAAAGGCAACGTTAAAATAACTCGTTCGTACGAACGCGTAAAAAAAAAAAAAAAAAAAAGAAGAGGGAAACCTTTCAGTGTTTCGAACGAAATATAATTTTTTATTAACCGCTAATGAACTCGTCGATGCGAGTAATTAACGTTCAACGGGTGTAAAGAGGTCCGGGAACGTATTAAAATTTTTCCTTCCGGTCGTCGCGATGAGGAGAAGTAATCACGTTTGCTCTTGGAATTGTAATTGGATCATCCATTAATTTTTGTGGTTTCGAAAGCGAACGGCACAATTTTGATCGGTATGGAAGAAAGATGGAAACGAAGAAAAGAAAAAAAAAAAACAGGAAGAAAAGAGGAAGAGAGAAAAAAAACAGCGAGAGAGAGAGAGAGAGAGAGAGAGAGAGAGAGAGACAGAGGAAGTGGAAGAAGAAGGAAGGAAAAACGAATTTACCAGAAACGAAGGACGTTTTATATGGCCGGTACGATTCTCGAGAGGCAAAGTGGTAGAAAATTTAGAGTAGCCGGACTCGATCTGACCACTGCTCGAGTCAGCAAAACTAGTTACTACACACATACGTACATTTATATGTATACACATATATGTATATATGTATATGTTTGCAATGTTGGCATGGCCTTCCCTCGAATCGAATAAGGAAAATATATTTCGTGCGATGGGGGAATTTGAAAAATGAACGATAAAAAATCATATGGCAACCATACGAAATATCCTGGCGCGTATTGTGTTTCCGGTATGAATAACGCGTAAGACGACGGGTGGGGCGGGGAGGGGAAATGCTTTAGGAAGAGAACGAAAGGAAATAGAAAGTAAAAAAGGGAAAAAGAGAGACTGGAAATCGAAAAGCAAAAGAATCCAAAAATTATAAAAAAAAAAAGAAATAAACGGGCATACAAAGAAGGAAAGAAAGAAAGTGTAATTAATCGTCCACGTGGTAGACGGTGTTCGATAAAACAATATTTCACGAACACTGATAGTCTCTGTTTTTCTCGTGAAGTTAGTGCCTCGGCAGTGTTACATTTAACGTAGATAAACTTGATTTACCGACATCGGATGTCTGTAGAGTGGAGTGCAATTTTTGCGAGAAAATAAAAAAAAAAAAAAAAGACAGAGAGAGAGAGAGAGAGAGAGAGAGAGAGAGAGTTTACCCGTCGAATAAATTTATCCCATACGATGAGGGGTCGAGGGGCGGGGGCGGGGGCGGTGGGGTTGGCGGCGAGAGGGACGTACGTGAACATTTTCTAAAAAGGACGAACGTACGAACCGACTAACGTACGTATAACTAATAAGTCGTAAAGTTTGATATCGCAATTAATATATATAAAAAAAAAAAAAAAAAAAAAAAAAAAACAAAAAAAGGAAGAAAGAAAAAGAAAGTAACGTGATTCACGTAATTTAGATATTTCCAGGAAAAACGAGGGGAGGAGACGAGGTAAGCGTTTTGCAGATGCAAACGGTAGGGTGGTCAATGGTTAGGTAGGAGGTGGTAGTTTTAAGGGCCCGGGGATGGGTGGGAAAGGGAGAAAGGTGAGTAGATACTCCGGGTTACCGGTTGGTGTGGCGGCCACTGTCCTGAGGGATAAGCCGAGAGTGGCTGCTACTGCTAACCACGTTCGATAAGCGGTTAGGTCAGATCCCACGAATCCCTTTTCCCTCTCTCCATGTCTCTATCTCTCTCTCTCTCTCTCTACTTCCTCTCCCCTCGATCTTGTTCTCTCTATGCATTAACTACGTAGAGGACGACGTTCTCCTTCTAATGAAACTTTGCAAAACTGAAGCGAAGGAGGAAGCCGACGTGGCAGTACAGCTTCTGAGAAGAGCGAAGAAGTTGATTGCTTTGGTGGTTCCCAATGTATCTATGTGTTAGTATCTTTCATATAACTATATATATATATATATATATATATATATATATGTATGTATATAAGTGTGTGAAATAAACGTAGCTTTACAGGTGTATATATATATATATATATATATATATATATATATATATATATAAAGAGTTGACTGGTTTAAACCATGAGCACAGACAAATGCATAGACGTAGACACACGTACGTAGAGAAGTACGTACATTTACGATAGAGGGATGAACAACACAAGGTGCACACCGAAGCGTACGTACGTCGCGGCACGAAACGTCGCCAACGACAAATGGGATTCGTGCCGTCCCATTGACTGTGCTCGACGTACGAGCAGATTAGTGTTAATGTGTTTTGTCGTGTCCCCTTTTCATCTCGCCTAAAGCCGTCCGGATATCGGCAAGTACCTCCTCCTACCTTAGTCACCCTCCCAACCTCCCACCCCCTCCCAATTCCTTCTGTATATTCACTTCTATATTCACTTCTATATATATATATATATATATATATATGTATATGTATATACATACAATATATAATATGTACTGAATGTCCAGAAAGCGACATAACTCACATGCGTGAACGAAATTCAAACGAGCATTGTTTGAATGAAAGAGAGATAGAGATGGAGAGATAGATAAATAGATAGAGAGACAGAGACAGAGAGAGAGAGAGAGAGAGAGAGAGAGAGAAAGGATCAATAAAGATGAATTATTCTCTTCCTTCAGGAAGCCAGGATATATACGGTCCTTTCTCTAACGAGTCGGTGCATTAACAGAACGATCGAGATTATAAGACGCTTATGAGATGATCGAATCTCTATCTCTGAGTATGTGTATTCGTGCGCGCGTGCGTGTCTGTGTATGTGCGTGTGCTCGTACGCGCGTATTTTTATCATCCGAGCATTCTTAAATTTTGTTTCAATGAATTTCGATATATAAATTACTTCGATTCAGCAAAAATCTCACAACCCCCTCCCCTCCCCGCCACCTATCCAATCGTTATTACGTTAATGGTATTTTTGCTCCCTTTTCAAACATTTTTTAATTCCATTTCGTGGATACTTCGTTCCTCTCTTTTTTTTTTTTTTGTTCTTTTTGTTTTTCCGTTTTTCTTCTCTCTCTCTCTCTCTCTCTTTCTTTCTCTCTTTCTTCCTGGAAGCTGGCGTACTCGCAAACACAGTGAAAGTAGAAAAATTAATAATCGGTGGAGTTGGGCGCGTTGGATGGGCGGACACATTAATATCACGAGTAGTTACAATTTTCTGCAATAATGATTATTGAATAAAATATTTGATATTTTGCTCCGCTGCATATTGCGTACGCTGATAGCTACTTTTTTTCTGTTATTTTTTTTTTTTTTCCTTTTTGTGTTTTTGCATAGAGATAAGCTTGTATCGAATCGGTCCATCGAATATGAGAAATATAGCTGCAGAGAGAAAGGGATAGGAAAATACAGAGAGAGAGAGAGAGAGAGAGAGAGAGAGAGAGAGATGGTAAACAAGCGAACGAGTTTGCTCGCATACGAAGGTAAAAAACTCTCGTAGTATACTAAAATACTTTCTCGTCAGTGGAATTACTCGACGACGAGCTCGACGACCTCTACTCTTTTTTCGTAAAATAAAAGAGAGAGAGAGAGAGAGAGAGAGAGAGAGAGAGAGAAGCTTTTTAGGATCCTTATCTCGTCGAGAAGAAAAGGGCGTTATCTCGTTGACCCATCGTGTAAAGGTCACGTCTCCAGTTCGTAGAACAAGAAATCAGGGAAAGAGATCAACTACCTTTCAAACTCCCCGGAAAATTAGACTTTTGACTTATACTCTCTTTCTTTATATCGTTAACTTAATTTCATTTGGTTTTTCTTTTTCCTTTTTTTTGTTTCTTTTTTTTTTTCTTGACGCTGCACTTATCACTTTATCCCATTTATCACAAACACGAACACACATACACACACGTACACGCATATTTATATATATATATATATATATATATATATATATATATATACATATATATATACGAATAAAAATAACATTGTTGAACATAAAACGAGAGAGAAAATGAGAAGGATCGAGAATACAGAATACGTTTTATTCTTCAAGTTGAAACGTAGTAGAGAATATTTTGGCAACTATGATAACAATTACATTTATATATATATATATATATATATATATACATGTATTTATGTATGTATGTATGTATGAAAGTACGTGCTTCTATTTTTGAACGATCTACTTTACTTAACGATATTCATTTCGAATAGAAATTCAGCTTATATACCATTGCTGTAAATTACTTTTTTCTTTTTTCTTTTTTTTCTTTATTACTATTGTACAGAGAGATATATCCTGTGTATGTATCTATGAATGTATGAATGTACATACGTACGTAGGTATATAAATATATATATATATATATATATATATATATATATATGCTCGAGGAAATCGATAAAAGGGCCATTGAAATTCGTCTCTGCTCATCGTACGATTCTAAAGTCATAGCCATTCGTACGTACGTACGTAGTGGCATCATTCGATGAAAATGCCTGGCTTAATCTTTATCTCGTTTTATCGAGGGGATGGAGGGGGCGGGGAGGGGCGGGGCGGGGAGGGGAGGTGAGGGGAAGGAGAGAGAAAAAAGAAAATAAAAAAGAAAAAACAAGCAGGAAGAAAAAGAGAGAAGGACGACTTGATTTATTAATTAACAACGATACTCGCGTACGCGCACACGCACGCACACGCGCTCAGTTTATGCGTATATATATATATATATATATATATATATATATATATATATATATATATTTACATAAATATTTCTTATAAAGAGAAATTTTTTTAATGAAAATAATTCGTTGGCTCGTGTACCTCCTGTTAAAGTGACGATAAATTTTCATAATAGATTTCGGAATAAGTTAAGATGATGGTTGTTGTGTAATAGTTAGAATGGTCGATCGAGCCAAATCGGACGACTCCGTCTAACGTCTCTCCGTCTCTCTCTCTCTCTCTCTCTCTTCATTCTAACAATAGTCTCGTGGCTCTCTAATGGTTCGACGATAAAATAACAAATCGCATCGTTGTCATTGTCGAGAAATTCCTTCGGCCGTAGAGTTATTTCAACCGCGAATGCTATAAAAGGCCATTCTCAAACAGTTCCTTCCGTCGGTCGGCTTTGATATACATATAAGAGTCTCGCGAGTCTTGCCAAGGTGGAATCTTTTGCCAGAAAAAAAAGAAAAGTAGAAAAATAAAAATTAAGAAAAAGGAAATAAGATCAAAACGAAAAAAAAAATATATATATATATATATATATATATATATAATAAAAAAAAAAAAAGGAAAGGACGACGTTGAAGCTCGTACGAGATTTTTCCTGCGCGAACGACGATAGAAATGAAAATATTGGCCGAGCGTTTAAATAGAAACGTACAGAAAGAGATGGAAGGAAAAAGAGAGAGAGAGAGAGAGAGAGGCAGAGAGAAAGAGTGAAAACATTTCCCGATCATCTTTCCTTTTTACAATCTCTTTTTTGTCGATATTTTTCCATCGAATACCTCCGATAAATGGCGCACGAGTGCGTGTACGCAAAATAAATATAAAGCTTTAAATAAAGCGAAAATTTTCGAACTATCCGATCGTTTTTTTGTTTTCTTTTTCTTTTCTTTTTCTTTTTTTCCTATCGTAATTTTTAAATATTTGACGTACTATGCACAATTATCATCGTTAAACCTGACGAAGTCGTAGAAACCATATACCGTTTATAATCGCATTAACGGGATTGTACATCGTCGCGTTTGATTGTGACAAATAAATAAATAAATAATTCGACGATATCGACTGCAACGTTAAATCTATCCTCGTTTTTGCTTCGTCGCTTTTCCTCTTTTTCTTTTTTCTTCTTCTTCTTCTTCTTCTTCTTCTTTTTTTTTTTGTCAACGCAACGTTGTAAATTTTTGAAAAGACGAGGAAAATTTAGGCGTTATAAATCTTCGTTTCTTTAGTAGAAGAGTCAAGAAAACAAGAAGTTTTAGAAAAGATAAAGATAGAGAGAGAGAGAGAGATACTGAAAGTTGAGAAAAGAGATTTAGTTTAAAATGGTAATTCCAGTTAATCCCTGTACACTACTAAACCGACCATCCTGTAGACAAGAAAATCACACGAGTCAGCGTCCCTACGTTATCTCTCTCTCTCTCTCTCTCTCTCTCTCTTTCTTTTTGTTTTTTTTTTTTGGATATAATAACGATGATAACGAAGATGATAATCTAATTAACCGTACCAACACAGTAACGATCAAGGTAAACTTTCCTCTTGGAACGTATGGATCCTTATTGTCGAAGAGACGATCCCTCTATCTTTTGAATTCCGTTAAGAATTCCATGGATTCTCTCTTGATACCGCCATCCCAACCATGAAATTCCACGTTTCAACGTTTCATCCTCAGCCCAGCTCGTAATCATCTTAATCTCTACTGACCACAGATTACGGTCGGGAAGAGATATGGTCCGTCTTAAAAAAAAAAAAAAAAAACAAAAAGAAAAAAAAAAACGCACAAAGAAAAAATAAGAAGAAGAAGAAGAACAAATATATCCTTTTCCTTATATTTTTTTATTATTATTATTTATTCTTTTGTTTTGTTTTATATGATTATTATATATCTTTTATTTATTTCCCGTAACAGAAACTAAAGCATAGTTTTTCGTACGAAATGATTTTTTTCTCTTTCTTTTTTTTTTTTTTGTTAGACCACAACACAACTTTCCACGTCAAATTCGTTTTATGAAAAATTTCTATTAAATAGAAAATTCTCTTCGTAACATTCGACGTAACATTGTTTATTCAATAATTGGCAACCATACTCTCTCTCTCTCTCTCTCTCTCTCTCTCTCTCTCTCTCTTGGATTTTCTCATTCGTTCGATTTCGCACAGACCCGTCCGCTTTGAATATAACCGAGAATAACTAGAAATCCTCGGTAGCTTTTCTATTTCGGTCGTGCAATCTTGGTACGCATGAATTTTCCTCCGAATTCGTGCTCCTGGCGATCGTCGGATTCGTTTAAATTTCAAGTGGCTACAAACGGTGAACCGGTTAACATCGAAATCAAATATTTGACTTATTCCGCGTACACGCTCGCCTCCGAAATTAATATCCATATGTCTTAACTAATTAAAAATAATGATATCGTTGAGAAATAAAAAGGACAAAAAAATAAAATAAAATAAAAAGAAGAGAGAGAGAGAGAGAGAGAGAGAGGCAGTAAAAATCAAAAACAAAAATTTTGTCCTTCTAAATCCTTCGAACTTATTAAAACATCTCTGACGGACGCGTTCGACGAGTCGAATCTTCGATGACCCTCGGAAAATAATCCTAATCGAAAGGAATCGTTCGAGGTTTGCATGCATTACGTTGACCAATTGACGAGATTATGGAACGGCGTATAAGAAAAAAAAAAAGAGGGAGGGAGGGAGGGCGTCATGAAAATATAAGATTAAAATATTTCGTCGTACCATACTTTTGTTACGTCGTATTACGATCAACGTTTCACCGACCATTAAGATCGAAATAATCCTCCGAATGTTTAATAAATAAAAACAATATTCTTTCACCGCGATGAAGGGAATTGCACCGAGAGGATTCTTATCGGACTATTGATATTTGGAGGATGCTACGAGCTAGAATAAAATGTGAGAACAGACGAATTTAAATTAACCCAGAGAGAGAGAGAGAGAGAGAGAGAGAGAGAGAGAGATTGAGTCAAGAGACACTTTAGAGAGAAAGAGAGAACGAAGTGGCAGAAGCCGATAAATCAGCTGTTCTAGTCGGAATTAGTTAGCGTTCCATTTTGCAGGAAGGCTAAGTAAAGCCTCTTCCTCCTTCCTTCCTTTCCTCCTTCCTCGAGCTCTTGCAATTTCTCAAACCCCGTTAGTGTTTCTTTATCCCCTTTTTTTCTCCCATCTCTCTCTCTCTCTCTCTCTCTCTCTCTCTCTCTGTTTCTTGCCAACCCCCTTTAACGTCCTCCCTCTCTTTCCCTCATTCTCATTATTCTCAACATCCGGAGCAACGTCTTCATCCAAAGACAAAACCTCAATACTCTCTTTTCCCCTTGTCAGAAAAATCAACATTAGTGTCAAGTCGACTTAACCACCTCGTTAAAGTCACCTATAAGATCTTCGTTAAATTTGAGGGTTGAAACAGAAGGGAATGAAAAATATATATATATATATATATATATATATATCGATACATCGTGAAGTTGTTAGAAAAAATTATTTCCAACAAATTCTTAATTTACATCGAAACGGTACGATGTCATGGGGTGAAAAATAAAAAGTGGGAAAGAAAATGAGAAAAAGAAAAAGAAAATAATAATAATAATAATAATAATAATAAGAAGAAGAAGAAGAAGAAGAAGAAGAAGAAGAAGAAGAAGAAAAACAAGTCGTAAATACGTTTGAAAGAAATTCATTATAATATCGTTGGCCGTAATCAACGCGATGTCGTTATATCGTCATTCCGAGCCGCATGAGATTACTTGTAATCATCGATAACAATTAATAGATAAAAATTCGATTCCCTTCGATTCCTTTCTCGTTCTACTTGACATAACAATGGACTTGTAGATTTTTAATGACGAAAGTCAAACGGTGACACAGAGGATTGAAGAACGTTCTTGTTGACCGTTTGGGGTTGGGCACCTCCCCCCTCACCCCCGGCCTGTCCCGGCCCGCCCCCTCCCTCCGCCCTTATGCAAAGCAATTTTGAACCGGTGAGTCAAGTGAAAACTAACAACAGCTGTGCCAACAGGTCAAGATAGTGTCCTTTTAAACGGGTAGGGTGTTCCTTAACCCTACCCTTAGATTACCATTAAGAATCTTTTATTGAAATCAACACGATTGATTGATGATCGTCGGATGAATCATCGTCACTGAATTTTTTTTTTTTTTTTTTCCTTTCTTTTGGCGATTTATCAGAAAAATTAAAGGACACTTACGCGCGCACGCACATATGTACAAATAATTTGTGGCTTTACCGTAACTTAAGAAACAAATTCTTCGACTTTATAAAAGGATCGTAAATATTAAAATCGTTATGGTATAAATTTAAATGAACGTACGTACGTACGTCGACCTGAGAGACGAATTTTTGCGTTTCAAATTTGAAGCGTTTTTCTTTTTTTTCTTTTTTTATTCTTTTTTTTTCCTTTCGATTCGCATTTTTATATGACGACAATATCGCGCTTTAACTTTATAACCTTTGACATACAAAATAGTCTATTAATAATAAACCGAACGACAAATATCAAACAACGAGCCTGCTCTCTCGTCGAGACTCTTCTTATTACATTCTCTCTCTCTCTCTCTCTCTCTCTCTCTCTCTCTCTCTCTTTTTGTTTCCTAGATCACAGGTCATTTTCTTTTTATTCTTTCACCATTTTATCACTTTCTTGCTCACGTCCTCCTTCTCCTCATCCTCCTCATCCTCCTCCTTACTACTTCCACTCCTTCACCCTCTTATATTGGTCCTCGCTGCCTCTTTTCTACCGACAACAAAAAGAGAGAGAGAGAGAGAGAGAGAGAGAGGGAGAGAGAGAGAGAGAGAGAGAGAGAGAGGGAGTACCTCGACAACGGGAACGTTCCGACGAGATATTTTTAAAAGAGCACTTTTAAAGCTCATCCCAAGGTACCTACGATTAGGCAATCTCACACGACTCGTGTCCTCAGCTCGAGTTTATCGAAGAATGAACGATCACCTGAAAAGACTTTGGAAATCGACTGGAATTAATGACCTCAAGATAAATCCCTTTTTTTGAATTCCTTTCTTACGAGAGATTTTTCACGTTGGAATTCGAGAGAGAGAGAGAGAGAGAGAAAAAAAAGGGATAATAATTTTCCCATTTTTCTCTTCTTCTTTTCATATATATATATATATATATATATATATATATATATATATATATATTTTTTTTTTTTCTTCTTCTCTTCTTTTCCCATTTTTCTCTTCTTCCTTACGTGTACATATATATATATATATATATATATATATATATATATATATAAATATATATTGTGTTTCTCTCTCTCTTTATTCGTTACCCCCTTGCATTTCTTTCGTTGCAAGAAAAACGAACAAACGTACGTCTTTAAAGACAACGACGTTGCTCACTTCCTTTCCCCCCGCCCCTCTTTTTTTTCGTTTCCTCTCCTATGCCTCTCCTCTTTTAATTTCTACTGTGGCCGAACGAAACGAAACGGAACGAACTACAGTAATAATCTCCGCTATAGTTGAGATAAAGGACGAGTTGATGATACTCCTCTTTGATTCGAAACTTCGAAATCGACGAAC
>OU426857.1:3078953-3083953 GCA_911387685.1 Dolichovespula media | reverse complement strand
TCGAGATAAGAAGTCGCTTGTAAAACTCTCGCTCCAAACACTCATACAAGATTCATGACTACGTATGCCTCGGCCCATTCGAACGTCGTATCTTTTCAGCTTCTGTCGTATTAAATTTATTTCGTATCTCCTCTAGGATTGCTTTCTGCACCCATCGACGCACCTAACGTCGTGTCAAAAGATCTTACAGTATTGATATTCATAAGTTACGAAAAATTTTTTCCTTTCCTTTGTTTCTCTTTTTTCTTCCTTTCTTTTTGTTTTAATCGCGAAAGTTATATCCTATTGTTTATTCGATTCATTTAATTTATTCAATGTATTTAATTCAATCGTTTCATTTTGTTTTCATTCCAATAACGAAAGTTATATATATATATATATATATATATATATATATATATTTAAGGTGTTACGATGACTTCTTACGTGATAAAAATAATAAAAATGAAAAAAAAAAAAAAGAAAAAAAAGAAAAAAAGAAAGAATGGTAAAGGAACTTACAATTTGGATAGACACAAAGGGAAAAGTTATGAATTTGCTTTGTTTGAAAGATGAGAAAAACTAGTTCCGTTCCGTCCTACGGCACGATATTACGTCATTTTCTAGAAATTCGATAAGAACCATTCGCCTAACCGATATTGGCGGTTTTGTGCCGCGAAATGGAGCATCCGTGACCCTCGCCAAATGACAGTTCAATCGAATTTTAACCCCCGCCCTTCATATCTCCTACCCTCTTCTCCACCACTCTCGGACTGCATGCGAACTCATGTGCCTCTGATATTGTACGGTCAAAGCGTGAAACTTATCGGTGTCAAGTATTATTCCAAAGTTCGATTTACAATCGGGACTGTATAACAATTTTTCTTTCTTTTTTTTTTTTTCTTTTATCTCCTTTATCCTTTTTTTTTTTTTTTTTATAACGACAATATTCGTTTGTATGTACAGTATCTTAACATTGTTTTTACGTCGTTTACAATTCATTCGAATGTTTGTTTCCGTTATCTCTTCGTTCTCGTCGTTTTTTTTTCATTTTTTAATTTTTCTTTTTTAAATTATCATATATCACTATCATCAACCTATATAATATATATATATATATATATATATATCTTTATGTATGACACATAAAATCATTGAAGTAAAAAGATCACAGAGACACAATACTCGAGAGGTGGAAAGCGAACATCGAGAGATACGCACAACGACTTGGATAGTTCGCAAAGTTTTAGGCCATCTTCCACCCTCTTTCTCTCTCTCTCTCTCTCTCTCTCTCTCTCTCTCTCTACGACTTTTCTAAGAATATTTAGATAGTATAGTGCATACTTGTACTCGAAATATCCGAATGAGCCGTGAGTCGCGAGGCGCCACCGCGCTCTCTCTCTCTCTCTCTCTCTCTCTCTCTCTCTCTCTCACTCTCTCTCTCTCTCTCTTTCTCTGGTTTACGTTCTCAGGCTTACAACTCTGCAAATAAGCGCGGCTCCTTATTTTATCTCCTTGGAGTTTGCTACTTTTTTCAAGAAAATACTTTCGAAGGGCGTATAAACTTACGTATTATGTATATATAACCATTCGTACACGCACTTGTATATATATATATATATATATTTTTTTTTATTTTTTATCTTTATATTCTTTATACATTTTCATATTTTTTCCCTTCTTTTCTCCTCCTCCCCTCCCCACCACCCATTAAGCCGAGTCAAGCAATAGATCGTAAATAAAAAATGAAAGATACAATTTCGTTTGTTATTTTCTTTCCATTCTTTTATTTCTTCCTCTCATCCTAATCATCATCATCATTATTATTATTATTATTATTTTATTATTATTATTATTATTATTATTATTATATTTTTATTTTGTTTTATTTATTTTTTTATATTTCGATTCTTGCTCGGTTTCTCTCTCTCTCTCTCTCTCTCTCTCTCTCTCTTTCCTTTTAATAGTATGATGAATTATTGCCTCACGATACCGTACATTCTGTTTACGCAACAAAAAATCAATAACACATGTCCGATCTACAAGCGCATCAGTTCGTGAAACTCCAGAGAAAGCGATAAATCCATTGATTAATTATTATATTGCACGTTTATAAATAATAGAGGGTATCAGAAAATTTTCCCAAAGATTTCATCCCTCTCTCGTTGATATAAACCCCCACATCAATTTCACATTCTGTTAATTAATTGTACCTATACTGACGTTGTCTTTCTTCCTCTTCCTCCTCTTCTTCTTCTTCTTTTTCTTCTTCTTCTTTTTCTTCTTGTTACAGCATCATCCTGCGACGTGGTGTTCAACAGTGACTTGACAAAAACTGGAGTAGTTACATCGCCAGGATATCCGAATCCTTATCCACCAAGGACTCACTGTAGGTACGATTTTCGTGGAAGAGGAAAGGAACGTGTCCAAGTGATATTTCAAGACTTTAATCTTTATCATACACCCGGCGACACGGACGAGTAAGTTGAAATATATATGTATATATAATATATATGTATGTATATATTTTTCACCGCTTCATTGCCATTGATCACGTTATTCGAATCGACGTTTCTTTTTTTTTTTCTCCTCCGTCGAAAAATTCCAAGGGTCGAAAAGAGTCTGGCTCGTTAGATCTAACGAGAGAAGTCGGACGTGTTAGTGCGAAAAAGTCGAACAAAGAGAGAGAGAGAGAGAGAGAGAGAGATGGATATAGAGGAGTAACGTAGTAGAACTATCGATAGGAGAGAACAACTGTACGCGTTTGATGTGCCGTCAAATACAATTTCAGTAAAGTGCATCGAGTAGCATCCCCAAATTCCAGGCTCGTAGTTATATATATATATATATATATATATATATATATATATATATATATGTCTATAATATAGTGTGTGTGTATGCATGTCTGTGTGTGTATGTACACGACTGTGTGTGTATACGTGTCTGTGTGTCTATGCACGTCTTCTGTGTGTGTGTGTGCATGCGTGCGTGATAGAGACCTAGAGAGAGAGAGAGAGAGAGAGAGAGAGAGAGAGAGAGAGAGAGAGAGAAAGAGAGAAAGAGAGAGAGATCGATCGACAACAAGTCCAGGTTGGTCTCGGCTATCCCTTCGTGTCCCTTGTTGTGTCCCTTCGATCGATTTTCGGGCGTTAGCTCGAGTTGAACGCGACTACGTCACGTTTCCGCACGTAAAAACCGCATCGTTACCGCACACTTTCATCCCAACGCACAAAATAGTCCCGTCGAAACGTCATGCATTAGAGATTTCGATTTTATTCCCGTTAAAAAAAAAAGAAAAAAAAAAAAAAAGTAAAAAACAAAAGGAAAGAAAGAAAGAAAATATATATGCATTCATACATGTATACATAGATACATACATACATGCATACATAGACACATACATACGTATATATATATATATATATATATATATATATATATATATATTACGTTTTGTTTAATGAAATAATAGCCGCTGGTACGATCACAAAAACTCGGTATCCGATTATCTAACGCGAATGGTCGTTCGGGAATTATGTTTCCTCTTCGAAATTGTATACAATCGTACATCGAGCTTCAATATCTCGGATTACATCAAAATTATCTATTTCGTTCTCTATTTGTACGGTATTTTAGTTAGTGTCAAAATTTAAAACAATACCAATGCATTCGATAACACAGATTAATCACTTGTAACGGATCAAAACATTTACGTTTGACGGATTTAGAAACGATACGAAATGATTTCATTCTATCCATTTTGCACGTTCCTATACCTTCTCTTTGTCTTTTCTCTCAGAACAAAATTTGTTTCTTCTATTTTTATTTGCTCGATATTCCCTAATGTCAAAATTTAACCGATACCAATGCATTCATTAACGTGGATTAATCGTTTGCGATAGATAAACGTTTACGCGTGACGACGGATTTAGAAACGATTCGAAAGGATTTCATTTTATCTATTTTTTTTTTTTTCTTCTTTTCCTTTGCCTTCTCTCTCTCTCTCTCTCTCTCTCTCTCTCTCTCTTTCTTCTTTTTTCTCTCGTCAATTAATTAGAAACTCCGTTGGTCATGTCGGATTTAACCGAAGTTACATCTACGTAACGTGCGCTATGGTCAGTTCATCAAAGCCGTGAATTTCGTACCCCGTATCTTCTCGGTAAGTGACAAGGATAGAGACCGATTGCCGAACGAAGCAATTTAGCAAATGCAGTCGTCGCTCGCATACTCCCGGATATGTACCCAACAACATATACTTTTAACTAGACGTGACTATGTATCACGTTCGATCTATAGAGAAAATGGCCTCGATCTCTTATTTATTCGTTTCTCCACCGAACGAAATTCGTTTCTAACCACTTTGCCCGAAACTCGAATCTTCCAAATGCTCGATCTAATACTCCCAATTAAAATCACGAGGATCAATAACGTTCTCCCTTACGACGATGACAAGAGATGGGATTCATCCTTTCGCGAACGTGTACGTAGAGATAAATTTAAAAAAAAAAAAAAAAAGGGGAAAAGAAAAAAGAAAATTCCAACGAAGTTAATGACTCACTATATCTGTTATATAATTCCGAACAAATATATAAAATTGTTTATGTATATGTATATAATCCTTGCTTAGATATATCTGACTATATCCATGTGCAGATGTTACGATTCGATTTACGACACGCGCAAACTATAAAATTCAAATTGCTTTATACCACGATCATAACATTTTTCTACGTTACTGGTAATCGTAAAAGTCCTTCGATAGATTGATCGATACGCTCTTCTCCATTCGTCCGCGAGATAACAAAATGGAGAGAGAGAGAGAAAAGAAATGAACAAGAAAACAAAAATTAAAAGAATTGTTAAAAGATAAACAAACCACCCCGCATCACCCCTCACCTCGAAAAAATGGCCGAGAAATAAATTTTTCTACGTCGATCTTAATCTTACGGGTATAACCGAAGGAATGAAAGTTAAAAAAAAAATATATATATATATATATATAACTCGTAAAAATATAT
>OU426857.1:3071453-3073953 GCA_911387685.1 Dolichovespula media | reverse complement strand
TATATATATATATATATATATATATATATATGTATATATATTCATATGTAATGTGTGTGTGTGTGTGCCTGTATAGATATATATCTCTCTCTCTCTCCCCCCCCTCTCTCTCTCTGTCTCTCTTTCTCTTTCTAATTGCAGTTGCAAGAGAATCGATTCGTTGGCGGCGTACGTGCACATAGATGGAAAAATGGATAAAATCGACTCGTTTTGCGGGGAATCGTTACCACGGCCAATCATGAGCAATGGACCACGGCTTTTACTCGAATTCGATGGTATAACGTCTTCACGTTATTCGAGAGGCTTCAAAGCAACTTACTCCTTTAAGGAAAGTAAGTACTACAAAACTTTTCTCTTATCTCTTGCTAGGATAGAACCGAGCGTGACTACGTAAATTAAGAATTTTACTACGTTGCTCTCTCTCTCTCTCTCTACTCTCTTCGAAAGTAACCTAACATTGCTTAAAAGTCATTAATTATTTTCATTTAAGCTCTTACTCGTTAATATCGTACACGCTTCAACGTTCAGAACGAAAATGTCTGCGCATTTCTTTTCTATTTTTCTTTCGTTTTATTTTTTTTTCCTTCTCTCTCTCTCTCTCTCTCTCTCTATTTCTCTCTCTCTCTCTCTCTCTCTCTTTTTTCTTCCTATTGGTCAGAGGAATTTTCTCCTCTTCGTTTTTATCTCTCAATCGAACGATAAACTTTTTCATACTTCATTTTTCTTTTCTTTCTCTTCTTTCTTCGTTTTTTTTTTTTTTTTCTTTCTTTTTGTTTTTTCCTTTCTTCATTTTACTCTTCGTAGAATGTAATCGTTAATTATTTCGACGCGGTCTTCGCTCAAAGAAACATATAAGGGGCTGTAGATTGTTTCAAAAGTTAGAGAAAAAAAAAAAAGAAAAAAGAGAAGAAAGAAGGAAAGAAAGAAACAAGGAAAAAGATAAAACGAGGACCATCGGGAGATAGATCGAGGTATAAGAAATTATAACGGGTATGTGCGATAAATCAATGTAGAAGCCTCGAATAAAAATCGATCGTCCGTACGTCGAAACTAAATTCGACTGGGTTATCGTCGTTCCCATAAATCGATTTCATACTTTCTGCCTACGAAGATGAACGAGAGGCATCATTCGGAATAAGTTATCGCGAAAGACGCGAAGCGTTTCGATCAAAACTCTCACGATCATAGATACGTACTAGGAGGACTTGCGTTGAGTCAGTAACGGCTATGTCAAAATTTCAATTTCCGATCCGTTCGTTCCTTCGTTCCTTCGTTCCTTCGTTCGTTCGTTCGTTCGTTCGTTCGTTCGTTCGTTCGTTCGTTCGTTCGTTCGTTCGTTCGTTCGTTCGTTCGTTCGTTCGTACGTTCGTTCGTACTATCGCGATGGCAATGCGTCTCGTCTCTCAAGTGAAAACGTTTATCAATCGCAGGTGAGTCTCAAGGGGGGAAACCGGGAAGGATCGTTCGGTAAAAGGAATTCTAGCGCGATTCCGCATGCGGAAACAAATAGATTCCCTACAACCGTTATATTTCTTTCATCCTACTTATTCTTTTCCACTACTGGGACGCTAGAGGACAAAAAAATCTTTCGAGGTTCTTAGGGACACGTTGAATATTTTTATCGTCAAACGAAACATTATTTTAAATTCAATAGAATAATAACTTCTTCAACATATTATATATATATATATATACATATATCAATTTTTTCTTTTTTTTTTTTCTTTTAACAAAATCATTCGTACAACACAACGATGAGGGAGAGTCTTCGTTATCGTCTTCGTTCTCATTTCCGTTTTTCCTTCATCGCTTATTTTTTCTTTTCTTTTTCTTTTTCTTCTTTCTTTTTTTTTTTGTTTTTTTTTTTTTTTTTTCGTTTCCCGTTCTCTCCACGAAATTTACCTTACGGTCGTATAACGGTCGGAACGGAATTTAATGTTTAAACAGTCGCGACTAAGGAATAAGAGAAAAATAAAAACTATCTTGGAAAATCTAATAAGAGAGGGGGGGGGGGTGGGGGAGGGAGGGGGCGGTGAACTTTCGAGATAAATCGAAGGGCGTATAAAGTAACGTAAAGTTAAATGAGAATTCGTTCCTAATCCAAAACCTACAGATGCATTTTCTCTTCCCGCTCCATTCAACTCTGAATATTATTATCACCGAGACGACATCGACTACGACGTAGACGACGACGTAGACGACGATGGATCGTTGCATGGTTGAAACGAGAACGATGAAAGAGACGATGAGGTAGAGGGAGGAAGAGGAGGAAAGGGGTAGATGGAGGAAGGGGAGGACAAAATGCGAGTAAATAAATTTCACCACGGTTTTCTACGAATCTTTCGATTCCCACTCACCCCCCCCCTCCCCCGACCCGCTACCCACCCATAACCCGCACCCACCTACCCACCCACCCACCCTTTCTCCCCTTCCTCCACGTCCACATCAACTTCACCACCGAGTTCGGTCGGATATTCAATATCCATCGTACAAATCGAGA